>JAGFBZ010000680.1:0-186084 GCA_018398805.1 Hirundichthys speculiger | reverse complement strand
CCAGAGGTGAGTGGGTGAAAACATGCAGCTGCCATAGTAACAGCGCTGCTTCTTTATCTGGAGAAAGGGCCTCAGGCACATCAGCACCAACACAAACTACTACACAAGCTGGATGATTACAGAAGAGTCCTGATGACGCTGACTGGAAGGATGCTGCAGCGTCTGATGGTAATTAGGAACCTGCGAGAGGATGCAGCGGCCCGGGACCCCGACTACGGGCCACGGACGCAACGAGAGGGAGTTTGGCAGAAACGTAACCATGGCAACATCTGTAGCTTGTATCCACGGTGAGACGGTGCGACCAGGGAGCACCTGAGGATCTGGTTTGAGCACGTTTGAGGAATTTGTACACAACAGGAGATCCACCACCAGCCAGGCTGCTGATGGTGCTGCACCTCCAGGACCATCTGTAAGCTGCGCCATGACTTATCAGGAATACCCGCATGTTCAAGCAGAAAATACCCACAATCCCCCAGGAGCTTCTCAGCCGTCCAGCGCAGCGTGACGCGAAAACAACAGATGGCAGTTCGCCGCTGCATTTAGTCATTCAGCTGAGCCGACCGCACGTCTGGTCTGCTGCCTCCAATTATCTGGAGCTGATGGGAAACGTTTCAGATCTGCAGACGCGTCACGTCTCTGCAGACCGGAGCCCTTCTCTGGATTAACACGCTACAAATAACAAAACTGTTCAAAACTAGGGATGCACCATAACTGTTTTTTAAAACCGATACCGATAACTTTCAGCTCCTAAAGGCCGATACCGATAACCGATAACACACACATATACCTAAGATCATTACATCAATACTATGAACAAAACCAAAAATAGTTTGGACTCTTTAAATGAACAGAGATCTCAACAACACGGCCAACTACTGACACGGGAATGAAAATACACATGTGGAAATTAAATTAGGCTAAATCAAATTAAATTAAATTAAAATATAAAATAAAATAAGACAAAACAAAATAAAGACAAAATAAAATAATAAAATAAAATAAAGAGAAAATAAAAAACAAAATAAAATAAGAAAATAAAATAAAACGAGACAAAATAAAATGATATGAAAATAAAATAAGGACAAAATGATATGAAAATAAAATAAGACAATAAAATAAAGAGAAAATAAAAGACAAAATAAAATAAAGACAAAACAAAATGAAATAAGAAAAAATAAAATAAAAGATTAAATAAAATAAGAAAATAAAGACAAAATAAAGTAAGAAAATAAAATAAAACAAGACAAAATAAAATAAGACAAAATAATATAAGAAAATAAAATAAAGACAAAACAAAATAAAATAAGAAAAAATAAAATAAAAGATTAAATTAAAAAAGAAAATAAAAGACAAAATAAAATAAAGAAAAATAAAGATATAATAAGAGAATTGAGAATATAATAATGAGTAAATAGAGAAAAAAATAAAGAAAAAATAAGCGGAAACAAAATAAAATAAATAAAAACTAAAAGTAAAAAGATTAGAGAAAATAAGAAAATAAAAGAAAAAGGAAAAATAAAGGAAAAAAGAAAAGAAAGAAAAAATAAAATTAAAATTAAAAATTACAAAGTAGAATAAAATTCTGCTGTCATTTTAATGGTATCAGACCTGCAGACTGAGATGAAGCTTTCTGGGTTTTTCAGGGTCTCTGATCTCGAGGTTAAACTTTCCTGTAATTCTCATAAAGTATCTGGTCGTATCAGAAACTGTCAGGAACGAACTCACTTGTGAATAATCTTTTAAATTGTTTAGGATTTGCCTTTTAGCCTCCTCTAAACTGATGAGCAGAAAAAAATGTTTTTATGTCAGATCATATTCATCTTTTTCTGACTCTATTTTTTTCTGTGACTGAAATATGAAACGACCTGAGAGACGAGAGGAAACGCTGGACCAAACACGGCGGCGTGGAGCTACAGCTGTTTTCAGCTCAGATCTTTGACCCAAACCACATGGAGAACGTCTCCATGTTCTGCTGGGCCTTCACCACCCAAACGCTCGTCCACGGGCGCCGCGGCCCGCCGATTCAAGAACGGCTGCCGCCGAGGGCCGTCAACGTAAAGCAGAGCTAATGGAGCCGGCGGCGAGGACTCTATCCACACGTTGGAGCGGTTCTTTAAACCCAGGAGGAACGTTTCCTCCCCGTCCTGGAGAAAATCAGCTCTGAGGCCGCTCGGAGGCAAATGGTCCTGTTCACAGCTGAACATAAAATCAATCAGCTTCGTAATGTTCTGCCTTCAGAGCGTGACAAACACCTATGACAATGTCGAGCTCTCCGCAAAATAAAGAGACAAAATGATTTTCCTTCGCCAGCACACCAGGGGACCCTATAAATAATATATTCCTCTACAGGCGCCGTCCTCCCCTCAGCAATTTTCCCTTAAAATGAGAAACATTTAGAGGCAGGAGCCAGTCTCCCCTGCAGAATAACCCGACCGCATTTGAAATTTAAATTTGAGGCCTTACGTTTGAAAGTGATAGATGTGGCTTTATGAGAGATCCAACTAAATCCTGGCGCTGAGCAGAGAAGATACAGATTTGTTTCATGTGTGGAGGACTCAGGTTTGAGGGGAAAATTAAAGGTAAGTAAAAATCCCCTTTCTGCAGAGGGCTGCTGGGTAAACAGGTGGCGCTGAGGCGGGAAGACAAACAGACGACGGAGACACGAGGGGGACAAGGTGATGGGCTGAATCTAAATGATACAGCGCTTCTCCACGCAGGAGAACTTCTCATGTCCAGCTGTCTGATGGTGCTCGTTAGCATGCTAATGCTCAGAGCTGATTGGCTCACGTGCAGAGACGTGCAGACACCAGCAGGATGCAACAAGTCCAGATATTCGTTTCTCTCTTCTTCCTGCAGCGCTGGAGACTTTCATGTTCTCCATCAGCCCACGCAGTGAAGTGCTGAAGAGGGTTCGGGTCTGTCCAGCTCCACTTTGTAATTTCACTTCAACCTGATCTGGGAGGAAGACCTGGCGTCGCGCTCGCCGCGCAGTACAGACGATGACTGCTCACAGAGAAATGAGGTCACGAGTGAAACGGAGAAGCCCTCACCTTCTGAGGAGTCTTTACAAACAAGCCTACAGGATCTAAATGTACATCAGTAACGTGGCTGCAGCTTCAGATCAGCTGGAGGTTCGTCAGGGACGTCGCAGTCGTCCAGTCGTCACAGATCCACAACCAGTTTCAACAAAACTAACATGCAGAAACATTTGCGCACACAACATGCGATAACGAGTGTCGTGTTGTTGACGCGCTTCGGACTGATGGATCTCAACCCAGCAGCAGTAGCCAAGCTAAGATCACCTCTGGCAGTTCAGACGGAGGAGACGTCGGTTCCAGGAACAGCCTGGGATCGATGAGACAGGTGTGACTGAAGCCCAGACAGGTTCATCATAAGATCTCAAGGTCCAGCGAGACGAACTCAGCAGAACATTAACAGTGACCATCAGAGGTTAAAATAAAATAATAAAAAATAAATCAAGACAGAAACTCTGCATACAAGACATTCTGCATGTGGACAACTGCTCTATTTGTCTCTTTAAAAAAAATCTTTTTTTTTTTTTATCAAAGGAAGACTAGAAAAGATATGCAACATATTAAAACAACTGCTTATTTCCAGCTGCAGTAACTTCCTGCTCAGAACCAACGCTGGAGAAGAGCCACAGCTGGAGAAGAGCCACAGCTAGAGAAGAGCCACAGCTAGAGAAGAGCCACAGCTGGAGAAGAGCCCAGCTACAGAAGAGCCACAGCTAGAGAAGAGCCACAGCTGGAGAAGAGCCACAGCTGGAGAAGAACCACAGCTGGAGAAGAGCCACAGCTGGAGAAGAGCCACAGCTAGAGAAGAGCCACAGCTGGAGAAGAGCCACAGCTGGAGAAGAGCCACAGCTGGAGAAAAACCACAGCTGGAGAAGAGCCCAGCAGACACCAGGACAGCATCGAGGCCTGGGTGTCATACAGACGACAACCAAAACTAAATCAAACTCAGCCGTCTTCTCTGATTACAGTCACATGAAGAAGAGTAAACCCTGAACTTCATCCAAGCTTACATCCATTAAGAACAAGTGGAAACATGGACGTGATTACAGGATACAACGGTGCTCTAGGGATGGAACGGGTACCGCTATTACGGTAAAGCCCGGCAAAATCTGACACGATAACGATTACCGTTTATGTTTGACTTCGTCTCATTATCGCGGTCGATTAGCGGGATATGTAATATCAGCCTCATTCAAGTCTGGGAGTCTGCGTGAATTTGTAGCTTGTAACATCGGCATCGTAACGTGAGCATGGCAGAAACTGGTGATAGCACGCAGGACTTTGAACAATGACATTGAAAAATGACCGGAACGATGTTCTTCTGATGCAGTTAAAATATTATTTATTCCATTAACTGGTCCGACAACCATAATGCCGGCAGTTAGCGCCACAGCGGTCAAAAACCTTTTGCCCTTCTGGGTCAAACACTGAACCAATAACAGGCAGCTATCTTTATACCTGACCCTCAGGTAACAATACAGCGACACCCACAGACACACAGAGTGAACTACAATTCAGAACAACATATTTGGCTCCTTTACAACTGTTTCTTTATTTGCACATTTATACGTATTTAAGGTTCAGCTTAAAGTCAAAAGTTTATTTCATTTGAACTTGTGCTATAATTTGTGTTCCTGATAATCGTTTGCATATTTTTAACTACTATGGTTGTTAAAGTGTTTATTTAAATTTGCAGTAGACAAATCAGCTTTATTCCAGTTATTTATTTTGTTAATTTAAAATAAAACCTCTTTCTGTGCCAGTTGTTTGCCCTTTTAATGTGAAAGTTTCATTTCGATAAAATTTTGGCTTCTGATGTTTTAGTACGACAAGAAAATTACAAGATTTTGTGAAATTATTTAAGTGTATGTGTTTTTTAGACATTTGACCAGCAATTAAGAATACAGAGATAATATCGTAAACCGTGATAATATGGTCACAATAATCAAATTTTCCATATCGTTACATCCCTACGGTGCTCAGCTGAGAATCTACTGGCAGAGAATCATGGGGACTTTTATCTTTACTACAGTGATCAAACAAGTCTGTTTTTGCTCAAGGGAACTTCATCACAAGGATGTGCTGCTGGACAACCAGTCCAAATGTAGATGTGTCCATCCCTGGTGAGGACACAGGAAGGACTCAGGTTCAAGTCTCTGCTGAGACGTTCATGTGACGTGTCTCCCAAACAGTTTTACAATCATCTGAGTCAGAGCCTCTGATAACAGCTGGGACAGACTCCAGCTGTTCTGCGGCCTTCAGCATCATGAAGCAGGTGGAGAAAATGGATGGATGCAAAGACCAAGGAGTGAACTTCTCTGCTGAAGTTCCATGCAACCACAGCTTTATGAACATGTGTGTCATCTGGAGGATTTACTTACATGACGGAGACGACGTCACCTCGCTGGACCTCGTGGTTCCTCACACTCCAGCGGTTGAGCAAGACGACGTCACACTCTGACTCCCCTTCTGGGTTCAGGGACGGCTGTGGGTCAACAGAAGAGCACAGGTGGACTGGGATTCAGGTGAGACCACCTTCACTGGGACACACAGCAACCAGTAACGAAGAGACATGAAGAGATGGATTCAGCTCATCCAGCCGGCATTATCACGGTCAACCCTAACCCCTAACCCTAACGCCTAAACCCTAACCCCTAACCCCTAACCCTAACGCCTAAACCCTAACCCCTAACCCTAACCCCTAACCCCTAACCCCGAAAACCCGAACCCAACCCCTAACCCCTAACCCTAACCCTAACCCTAACCCGAACCCTAACCCCGAACCCTAACCCGAACCCCAACCCTAACCCCCCTAACCCCTAACCCTAACCCTAACCCGAACCAACCGAACCTAACCCGAACCCCGAACCCGAAACCCCGAACCCAACCCGAACCCGAACCCGAACCCCAACCCGAACCCCGAACCCGAACCCGAACCCGAACCCAAAACCCTAACCGAACCCGAACCCCGAACCCGAAAAACCGAACCCAACCCCGAACCCGAACCCTAACCCGAAACCCGAAACCCCGAACCCGAACCCCTAAACCCTAACCCCGAACCCTAACCCGAACCCCTAACCCCTAACCCGAAACCCGAACCCGAACCCGAACCCCTAAACCGAAACCCGAAACCCGAACCCTAAACCTAACCCTAACCCTAACCCTAACCCTAAACAACTAACCCGAACCCTAAACTAAACCCTAAAAATAACCCTAACCCCTAACCCTAACCCTAACCCTAACCCTAAAAACCCTAACCCTAACCCCTAACCCCTAAACCCTAACCCTAACCCCCCTAACCCTAACTCCTAACCCTAACCCCTAACCCCTAACCCTAACCCTAACCCCTAACCCCTAACCCTAACCCTAAACCCCTAACCCCTAACCCTAACCCTAACCCCTAACCCTAACCCTAACCCCTAACCCCTAACCCCTAACCCGAACCCCTAACCCCTAAACCCTAACGCCTAACCCCTAACTCCTAACCCCCCTAACCCCTCTAACCCAACCCTAACCCCTAACTCCTAACCCCTAACCCCAACCCTAACGCCTAACCCCTAACCCCTAACCCTAACCCAGACAACTATGACTAAACGTGACTGATAGGAAGGAGGGAGGAAAGAAGGAAGGAGGGAGGAAGGACAGAAGGAAGGAGGGAAGGAGGGTGGGAAAGAAAGGAGGGAATAAGGGAAGAAAGGAGGAAGGAAAGAAGGAAGAAGGAGGGAAGGGAGGGAAGAGAAGGAAGGGAAAGAAGGAAGGAAAAGAAGAAAGGGTTGGAAAAGGGAAAGAAAGGAAGGAAGGAGGGAAGAAGGGAAGAAAAAGGAGGGGAAGAAGGAAGAAGAAAGGAGGGAGAAAGGAAGGAAAGGAATGAAGGGGGAGGGAAGGAAGGGGGAGGAATGAAAGTAGGAGGAGGGAGGGAAGGAAGGAAGAAAACAGGAAGGAAGGAGGGAATAAGGGAAGAAAGGAGGGAGAAAGGAAGGAAAGAAGGAAGGAAGGAGGAAAAAGGAAAAAAAGGAGGGAGGGAGGGAGGAGGAGGGAAGGAAGGAAGGAATGGAATGAGGAGGGAGGAGGAAGGAGGAAAGGAAAGGAAGGAAAGAAGGGAAGAGGTGAAGGAAGGAAGGAGGGAGGGAGGAAGGAAGTAAAGAAAGAAGGGAGGAAGAAAGGAGGGAAGGAAGCAGGGAGGGAGGAAAGGAAGGGAGGAAGGAGGAGGGAAGGTGGGAGGAAGGAGGAGGGAGAGAGGGAGGAGGGAAGGAAGGAAGACAGAAAGAAAAAAGAAAGACAAAGAAAAAGATAGAGAGAAAGAAAGAACAAAAGATAGAAAGACAGAAAGCTCTTTCGTCTCTGGTCAGTTAAATGTCGTATCATTTAAATTCTCCCAGTAATCAAACTGGTTCCAGCAGCCTGAACAGAGCTGACCCGTTTGAAACCAGGCTGGTCTGGTCTGAACCCAGAAGGTTCTCCTGAAGACAGTCAGATGTCTGAACCCAGAAGGTTCTCCTGAAGACAGTCAGATGTTTGAACCCAGAAGGTTCTCCTGAAGACAGTCAGATGTTTGAACCCAGAAGGTTCTCCTGAAGACAGTCACATACTTCATACTGCTGATCTCACGTCACCATGGAGATGTAGTCAACTGTAGTTAGTGATGGACCAGAGCCCAGACTGTAAAGAAGTTGATGACATCATTGTGGGTGTGCTGTAAACATGATCAGGGCTGTCCACATCTGTAATCACGACTCTATGAATTTAAGATACAGAAGATGGACCAGAGGATGGACCAGAGGACGGACCAGAGGACGGACCAGAGGATGGACCAGAGGATGGACCAGAGGACGGACCAGAGGACGGACCAGAGGACGAACCAGAGGATGGACCAAAGGATGAACCAGAGGATGGACCAAAGGATGGACCAGAGGACGAACCAGAGGACGGACCAGAGGACGAACCAGAGGATGGACCAAAGGATGGACCAGAGGACGAACCAGAGGACGGACCAGAGGACGGACCAGAGGACGGACCAGAGGACGAACCAGAGGACGAACCAGAGGACGGACCAGAGGAGGACAGAGGACGGACCAGAGGACGAACCAGAGGACGAACCAGAGGACGGACCAGAGGACGGACCAGAGGATGGACCAGAGGATGGACCAGAGGACGAACCAGAGGACGAACCAGAGGACAGACCAGAGGACGGACCAGAGGACGAACCAGAGGACGGACCAGAGGACGGACCAGAGGACGGACCAGAGGACGAACCAGAGGACGAACCAGAGGACGGACCAGAGGACGGACCAGAGGACGGACCAGAGGACGGACCAGAGGACGAACCAGAGGACGGACCAGAGGACGGACCAGAGGACGAACCAGAGGACGGACCAGAGGATGAACCAGAGGACGGACCAGAGGACGGACCAGAGGACGGACCAGAGGACGGACCAGAGGATGAACCAGAGGACGGACCAGAGGACGGACCAGAGGACGGACCAGAGGACGAACCAGAGGACGGACCAGAGGATGAACCAGAGGACGGACCAGAGGAGGAACCGGAGGACGGACCAGAGGACGAACCAGAGGACGGACCAGAGGACGGACCAGAGGAGGAACCGGAGGACGGACCAGAGGACGAACCAGAGGACGGACCAGAGGATGAACCAGAGGACGGACCAGAGGAGGAACCGGAGGATGAACCAGAGGACGGACCAGAGGATGAACCAGAGGACGGACCAGAGCCCATCAGCAGCTGGTTACCTGCTGCACCTACGGTCTTACCAGGTCGTTGTCATTACAGTTACAGTTCTGCTCGGTGAATATCAGTCCAACACCAGCCAGGGGTCAGAGTGTTTTACAGCTGGTTTCCTGCCCTTCTTTCATCTTAAATGAGAGCCTCACCATTCTCTTCATCAGCTCCACCTGCTCGTTAACACAAGGACTTTATCGGCCAATCACATGGCAGCTCATCATCAGAAATGAAGGCAGCTCTGGAGGCTAAAAGGGCTCCAGTCCAGTCCTGGACAGGTGGAGCGGATCAAGAAGAGCAGCTTCAGACATGTCTGACCCTGAAGATGCACCTCCAAGAGTTCAAGGGTCAAGTGTTCAAGGGTCAAGGGTCAAGGGTCAAGGGTCAAGCAGATCCTACAAAGCCATTGACACGTATTCTGGCTGGTGATCGATAAGCTCCCCTGAGCGTCTCTTACCTGCATGGACGCTCCTTCCACTCGCGCCACATAAGCCAGTCGATCGAGGACGGTGACCGTGACGGGAACGGCCACGAAGAATCCGCTGACGAACGCGCGCAGGTAGCGCCGACCCGCCGTCATCTGCTGAGCCATGAGAGCTGAACGGGAGAGAAGCACGAAGAGACAGTCAGTGATCACCTAGCGACCCTAACCCTAACCCTAACCAACGACCCGACTGGGCGAGGTGACGGGATCATCGATGATCATCATTAAATCCTGGTCTCTGGGAGGCGGCGTGTTTCAGGTGTTGCTGCTCATCTCCCTGATCTTGATAAATGTAACAGGTTTAGCTGCTGGATTCATATTCTCTCTGATGAGAGTTTTTCTTCCACCTCACCGTCCCCAGCCGGGTCAAAGAAGCATGAAATCACCGGGCAGCCGGTACCAACGGCAGCTGCAGCCGTGCACCACCGGCTTTGGCTAACGGCCTCATCTCCACATTTACTCTCCCGCCTCTGGAGATCAGCTTAAACTATTACCAACTGTTACCTCCACATCAGTCTGCAGACGAGGAGGAGAGAAAAAGAACTGCATCTGAACCCTCCATACGAGAGGAAAGTCATTTAACGGACACAACATGACCCGACAGCATGTACTGCAGACGTCTTCTAAAATCAGGAACATGTCCAGTTTATGCTCCAAGGGCTACTCTTACAGTTTTTGATCGAATACAGACAACCAAGGAGCCTTACAGGAGATCGCTGGCCTTCTGTTGATGATCCTCAACACAGAGAAACACACACACACCAAAGAACAACTCACACACAAACGCAGCATCAACACCGACTAACACTGACCAGCACTGCCTCTGCCTTCTTGAACATCTCTCTTCTATAATACTGTATTTTCAGCATAATATTGTTTTAGTTGCATCTGTCAAAAAATACATCATGAAAAGAAAAAAAAAATGCACAAGTCTCATGGGTCAGCGAGAACAGGTGATAACTGGAAGGTCGATGAGCATCATCTGTGGACTCGTTCCTCCAGCTGTGGACTCGTTCCTCCAGCTGTGGACCACGGTTATAATAGTTTTGGATTTTCCTTTAGTTTAGTTTTTATTAGTTTCAGTGTTAGTTTTAGTTTTATTTTGTAAATTAGGGTTGTAATTTTGGTTGGAGTGAAACACTGAACTTTTTGAAGGCTATCGAATCACATAGTCGTGTTTACATTCTGGTCTCAATAAACATATTTATCAATGCGTCTTCCCTCTTGTGGTGTTCCTGCGTATTTACTGACCAGCAGCTATCTGGTCTCCATGGAAACAGTCCATTATAGTTGCTGTTTTCTCCCGTTCCTTCCCAACGCTGACTGGCCTGCAGCTGTAGCTTCTCTTTCCAGGGGGCTAGCTTAGGCTAGCTTATCCAGGTAGTCTTGGTTAGCCTTCTTTCCAGGGGACTAGCTTAGGCTAGCTTATCCAGCTAGTCTTGGTTAGCCTTCTTTCCAGGGGGCTAGCTTAGGCTAGCTTATCCAGGTAGTCTTGGTTAGCCTTCTTGTGGGAGCTTTTCAAATGAACTTTCAGATTCCTGGGTTTTTTTCTCCTTGAGAAGTTTTCCACACATTGTATCACCTGCTTCTACAACAAGGCACTTACTTTTATCGTTAACACAGTCAGTCATTTTTATCATGCTTTTATTGAATCTGTTTTAACTTTTTCATTAGCATCATGGTTCGGAAACCTGCCTCTAAAAGAAAGGAGCTCACTCAATCAGATTATTAAATGGTCAGGTCGGCTGATTGGGGAAACACAGCCCGGTCTGGAGTCGCTGTACGTGAAGCAGCTGCAGTGGCTCACCGGCTCCATCCCCAATGATGCTACTGCCATCAGGACGCAGATTTATAGTCCCTCTAACGAGGACCACACGATACAGGAACAGCTTCGTCCCTGCTGCTGTCTCTCTTTTAAACAAATCTTAACATATTTTATTTATTGATGTGGTCTATCCTGCTTTTTATTTATTTTAATTTATTTATTTCTATTTATGAGAAACCCTGACCTTGGTTTTTTTACTTCTATTTATTTTTCATGGCCTTGTGGGCAACTACTACTTTTACTTCTACTTTTATCCTGTTCAGTGAGCATTGTGAGTACCTGCCATGTCTGTCTTGTGCTGTTGTAAAACCTGTTCAATGTTTTTTGTCCTGTGTTTAATTAATGATGGTAAAGGTTGTGTGTGAGATGCCTTCTACTACTGAAAAACAAATCTACCTACGGGTATTAGTTAAGTCAACTTGAACTTGAACTTGATAGTCAAAGAAATCCCAAATAGGACTGTGCTGCTTTTTCCCAACTTTTGCTGCAGCCATCACTGCTGATCACTTTAGGTTTTCTTTTTTTTTTTTTTTTTTGCGGTTGTTGTTGTACAGCGGAGCGAAGTTAATAGATTTCAAACATTTATGAGGAAAAAAATTACAAATACGAAAAATGAAGGACGTTCTTGATATTATTATAGTTAATTTTAGTTTGTTTTACAAACACATAATACAGTTTCAGTTAGTTATTGTTTTTTTTAAAAACTCTCATTTTCATTTTATTTCAGTTAACGAAAATGTTTTTTTCAATTCTAGTTTTCGTTATTTCGTTCATTTTCGTTAACGATTATAACCTTGCTGTGGAGCTCTTCCTCTATCTGTGGACTCGTTCCTCCATCTGTGGACCCGTTCCTCCATCTGTGGACTCGTTCCTCCATCTGTGGACTGGTTCCTCCATCTCTGGACTCGTTCCTTCAGCTGTGGACTCGTTCCTCCGTCTGTGGACTCGTTCCTCCATCTGTGGACTCGTTCCTCCATCTGTGGACTGGTTCCTCCATCTGTGGACTCGTTCCTCCAGCTGTGGACTCGTTCCTCCAGCTGTGGACCCGTTCCTCCAGCTGTGGACACATTTCTCCATCTGTGGACTCGTTCCTCCATCTGTGGACCCGTTCCTCCATCTGTGGACTCGTTCCTCCATCTGTGGACTCGTTCCTCCATCTGTGGACTTGTTCCTCCATCTCTGGACTCGTTCCTCCAGCTGTGGACTCGTTCCTCCATCTGTGGACTCGTTCCTCCATCTGTGGACTGGTTCCTCCATCTGTGGACTCGTTCCTCCAGCTGTGGACTCGTTCCTCCAGCTGTGGACCCGTTCCTCCAGCTGTGGACACATTTCTCCATCTGTGGACTCATTCCTCCATGTGTGGACTTGTTCCTCCATCTGTGGACTCTTTCCTCTATCTATAGACTCGTTTCTCCGTCTGTGGACTTGTTCCTCCATCTGTGGATTGTTCCTCCATCTGTGGACTTGTTCCTCCGTCTGTGGACTCGTTCCTCCATCTGTGGACTCGTTCCTCCATCTGTGGACTCGTTCCTCCATCTGTGGACTCGTTCCTCCAGCTGTGGACTCGGTCCTCCAGCTGTGGACCCGTTCCTCCAGCTGTGGACTCGTTCCTCCATCTGTGGACTCGTTCCTCCATCTGTGGACCCGTTCCTCCAGCTGTGGACTGGTTCCTCCATCACTGGACTCCTTCCTCCATCCGTGGACTCCTTCCTCCATCCGTGGACTTGTTCCTCCATCTGTGGACTGGTTCCTCCATCTGTGGACTGGTTCCTCCATCTGTGGACTCGTTCCTCCATCTGTGGACCCGTTCCTCCAGCTGTGGACTGGTTCCTCCATCTCTGGACTCCTTCCTCCATCCGTGGACTCCTTCCTCCATCCGTGGACTTGTTCCTCCATCTGTGGACTCGTTCCTCCATCTGTGGACTCGTTCCTCCATCTGTGGACTCGTTCCTCCATCTGTGGACTGGTTCCTTCATCTGTGGACTGGTTCCTCCATCTGTGGACTCGTTCCTCCATCTGTGGACTGGTTCCTCCATCTCTGGACTCGTTCCTCCATCTGTGGACTCGTTCCTCCATCTGTGGACTGGTTCCTTCATCTGTGGACTCGTTCCTCCATCTGTGGACTCGTTCCTCCATCTTGGGACTTTCCTCCTCCGTGGACTCGTTCCTCCATCCGTGGACTCGTTCCTCCATCCGTGGACTCCTTCCTCCAGCTGTGGACTCGTTCCTCCAGCCGTGGACTCCTTCCTCCAGCCGTGGACTCCTTCCTCCAGCTATGGACCTCATTCCTCCATCTGTGGACTTGTTCCTCCATCTGTGGACTCGTTCCTCCGGCTGTGGACTTGTTCCTCCATCTGTGGACTCGTTCCTCCGGCTGTGGACTTGTTCCTCCATCTGTGGACCTGTTCCTCCAGCTGTGGACTCATTCCTCCAGCTGTGGACCGGTTCCTCCAGCTGTGGACCCGTTCCTCCAGCTGTGGACTTGTTCCTCCATCTGTGGACTCGTTCCTCCGGCTGTGGACTTGTTCCTCCATCTGTGGATCTGTTCCTCCAGCTGTGGACTCATTCCTCCAGCTGTGGACCGGTTCCTCCAGCTGTGGACCCGTTCCTCCAGCTGTGGACTCGTTCCTCCGGCTGTGGACTTGTTCCTCCATCTGTGGACCTGTTCCTCCAGCTGTGGACTCATTCCTCCAGCTGTGGACCGGTTCCTCCAGCTGTGGACCTGTTCCTCCAGCTGTGGACTCATTCCTCCAGCTATGGACCAGTTCCTCCATCTGTGGACCTCATTCCTCCATCTGTGGACCTCATTCCACAGACCTCCAGAAGGCTTTCCGGAGCTAAATGACTGTCCAGCCAGGTAACATGATGTAACTGGGCCCTCGTTGGCTTTTAAACCCCCAGAACCAGCGGGGACAAGCAGCACCTGCAGTCCCTCCCTAAGAGGCGTTTGTGTCTGGGAAGAGCTCAGTTCATTTGTTCCTTTTTCCTGCGTGTTGCACACCTTTAGAGCCAGACCGTCAGCCTCTCTGTTACATAACCTCTGGATGGAAAGCACATACATTGGTGCACCCCTAGTGCGTCAATGTGGGAATGACAGTCGATGTTGTTGTTGTTGGTGGGAAACCAGTTTACTGTCTGTTCTTGAAAGGCTCTCCTCTAACTAACCAGACCCATCTTGGCCATGATTATCAGCTGGTGTCCCAGTTCATATTATTAATGAACTCCTTTCGTTATTAATGACTGTCCTAGCACACTTATTAATAACTCCCAAATGCCTAAACAGCCAGTTTATAGAGCAACTGTTCTCTGCTCTCGTCTACGTTACATCTGTTTAACCACAGTGATTTGCTTCTTCAGCTCCTCTGACATCAGTCACCCGCCGTGAGCTGGAGGGAGAAACTCCAGCAGCAGAGCAGAAAATCCATCCCACCATAATAAGCCATCCTGACACGAACATACTGCCGTTACACTTCTGTACAGCCCTCGCTGCATAATTTCTCTCACAGAGAGAAAGTGGATTAGCAGAGGAAGTCGATGTGGAGCTTCAAGGTCTCTGGGTTTTACAGCGAGAGTTTCTCCACTGATGCCCCACAGCACCCACATTAAAACGACCTTGTTTCCTGTGACTTCCTGTGGGCGCTTTTAAACGGCGTAGCTGACGCAGCAGCTCCCACATCAAAGTCACACTTAAATGAAAAAAAAAACAGTTTCTCACTTTGTTAGCTGAACGTCCATTTTTTTTTTTCCTGGATTGTTAATTAGAAAATCCATGTTATCAATGACTCAGTGGTTCCACAGGCGTCCAGCTCCACAACATTAAACTACAGTGAGACAGCTCTGAGAGGATGTGACCTGTTACTGTTTTACCTGAATCCTCATACACCTGCTCAGACTCTGAGATGACACATCTGGATTTACAGAGCAAGTAAATAAAAGTTTTCTGTTTTAGGTATTTCAGCGCAGCTTCTTGAGCAGCTGAAGCCAGAGAGTCTGGAGCTTCAACTATTGGTCCACTTCCACGTTTCACCCTGACAGGAAACAACCACAAAGCCTCCAAAAGCATCAAGTAACACCTGCTGACAGCACTGAAACCCTAAAGGCAACATCAATAGAAATGAGTGCTGCACATCAGCACAGCTGTCCAACAGCTGCAGCACATCAGCACAATACAACAGTTCCAGGACTGCATGAACTGAGGCTGGACCAGATGAGAGATCTCAACCAGGCTGATGAATCTGTATTGTAATAGACGCTATAGAAATAAAGATGACTAGAGATGAACTCTGCCTCAGGCGTCACATGACCAACTAACATGGTTTCAGCAACGCAGTGATCAGGACGAGCGTTAATATCAACGTCAGCGGAAACCACTATAACTCTGACTGGAAACTGAGAGAAGGCTGACTGTTACAGAGGGAAGGCAGACATTTATCCTCTGGTGCTCCAGAAATGCGAGGAGTCATCACTGCCGCATGAAAATGGTCTCATATGCAGAAAATTGCTCCTGAAATAATCATTTACCGCCTGATCAAGAACTTCAAAGAGAAGAAAGCCTCAGGACAGCCAAGACTGTCCAGCAAGCAGCAGCTTCATTTCCTAGTGAGGATTCAGCCAAAGAACCGTGACAGCACCGCTGCAGAGCTGCCTCACCAAGGCGCCTGCATCCCTGACTGCGTCTGCATCCCTGACTGAGTCTGCATCCCTGACTGCGCCTGCATCCCTGACTGCGTCTGCATCCCTGACTGCGTCTGCATCCCTGACTGTGTCTGAATCCCTGCATCCCTGACTGCATCTGCATCCCTGACTGCATCTGCATCCCTGCATTCCTGACTGCGCCCGCATCCCTGACTGCATCTGCATCCCTGCATCCCTGACTGCGACTGCTTCCCTGACTGCGTCTGCATCCCTGACTGCGCCTGCATCCCTGACTGAATTTGCATCCCTGACTGAGTCTGCATCCCTGACTGAATCTGCATCCCTGACTGCGTCTGCATTCCTGACTGCATCTGCATTCCTGACTGCGTCTGCATCCCTGACTGCGTCTGCATGACTGCTGCATCCCTGACTGAGTCTGCATCCCTGACTGAGTCTGCATCCCTGACTGCGTCTGCATCCCTGACTGAGTCTGCATCCCTGACTGCGTCTACATCCCTGACTGCGTCTGCATCCCTGACTGAATCTGCATCCCTGACTGAATCTGCATCCCTGACTGAATCTGCATCCCTGACTGCGCCCGCATCCCTGGCAGAATCTGCATCCCTGACTGCATCTGCATCCCTGACTGCACCCGCATCCCTGACTGCGCCCGCATCTCTGACTGTGTCTGCATCCCTGCATCCCTGACTGCGTCTGCATCCCTGACTGCACCCGCATCCCTGACTGCGCCCGCATCCCTGACTGCCCGCATCCCTGCATCCCTGACTGCATCCCTGACTGCGCCCTGCATCCCTGACTGAATCTGCATCCCTGACTGAATCTGCATCCCTGACTGCGCCTGCATCCCTGACTGCGCCTGCATCCCTGACTGCGCCCGCATCCCTGACTGCATTCCCTGACTCATCCCTGACTGCGTCTGCATCCCTGACTGACATCCCTGACCGCGTCTGCATCCCTGACCGAATCTGCATCCCTGACTGCGTCTGCATCCCTGACTGAGTCTACATCCCTGACTGCGTCTGCATCCCTGACTGAATCTGCATCCCTGACTGCGCCCGCATCCCTGACAGAATCTGCATCCCTGACTGCATCTGCATCCCTGACTGCACCCGCATCCCTGACTGCGTCTGCATCCCTGACTGTGTCTGAATCCCTGCATCCCTGACTGCATCTGCATCCCTGACTGCATCTGCATCCCTGCATTCCTGACTGCGCCCGCATCCCTGACTGCGTCTGCATCCCTGCATCCTGACTGCTGACTGACTGCCGTCTGCATCCCTGACTGATCTGCATCCCTGACTGCATCTGCATCCCTGACTCCTGCGTCTGCACTGATCTGCATTCCTGACTGCGTCTGCATCCTGACTGCGTCTGCTGACTCCTGACTGCGTCTGCATCCCTGGACTGACGTCTGCATCCCTGACTGAGTCTGCATCCCTGACTGAATCTGCTGACCCTGACTGATCTGCATCCCTGACTGCGTCTGCATCCCTGACTGCATCCCTGCATCCCTGACTGCGTCTGCATCCCTGACTGCTGTCTGCATCCCTGACTGAATCTGCATCCCTGACTGCATCTGCATCCCTGACTGCACCCGCAACCCTGACTGCGCCCGCATCTCTGACTGTGTCTGCATCCCTGCATCCCTGACTGCGTCTGCATCCCTGACTGCGCCCGCATCCCTGACTGCGCCCGCATCCCTGCTGCCTGCATCCCTGACTGCGCCCGCATCCCTGACTGCTGCCTGCATCCCTGCATCCCTGCATCCCTGAACTGCATCTGCATCCCTGACTGCGCCTGCATCCCTGACTGCGCCTGCATCCTGACTGAATCTGCATCCCCCT
The DNA here is from genome assembly GCA_018398805.1 of Hirundichthys speculiger. Lineage (NCBI taxonomy): Eukaryota > Metazoa > Chordata > Actinopteri > Beloniformes > Exocoetidae > Hirundichthys > Hirundichthys speculiger. The sequence continues at coordinate 168,506 of JAGFBZ010000680.1, read as the reverse complement.
GACTGCGCCTGCATCCCTGACTGCGCCTGCATCCTGACTGCGCCCGCTGACTCCTGACCCGCATTCCTGACTGCGTCTGCATCCCTGACTGAACTGTCTGCATCCTGACTGACTGCCCTGATCTGCATCCCTGACTGCGTCTGAATCTGATCCCTGATCTGCCTGACTGCTGATCCTCTGCATCCCTGACTGACCCGTCTGCATCCCTGACCAATCTGCATCCCTGACTGCGTCTGCATCCCTGACTGAATCATGACTGAATCTGCCTGACTGCGCCCGCATCCCTGACAGAATCTGCATCCCTGACTGCATCTGCATCCCTGACTGCACCCGCATCCCTGACTGCGCCCGCATCTCTGACTGTGCCCGCATCTCTGACTGTGTCTGCATCCCTGCATCCTGACTCGTCTGACCCTGACTGCGTCTGCATCCCTGACTGCGTCTGCATCCCTGACTGCGCCCGCATCCCTGACTGCGCCCGCATCCCTGACTGTGTCTGCATCCCTGCATCCCTGACTGCGTCTGCATCCCTGACTGCGTCTGCCTCCCTGACTGCGCCCGCATCCCTGACTGCGCCCGCATCCCTGACTGCGCCCGCATCCCTGACTGCGCCCGCATCCCTGACTGAATCTGCATCCCTGACTGAATCTGCATCCCTGACTGAATCTGCATCCCTGACTGCGCCCGCATCCCTGACTGCGCCCGCATCCCTGACTGCGCCCGCATCCCTGACTCCACCCGCATTCCTGACTGAGTCTGCACCCCTGACTGAGTCCGCATCCCTGCCTGTGCCTGCATCCCTGCCTGCGCCTGCATCCCTGCCTGTGCCCGCATCCCTGACTGTGTCTGCATCCCTGACTGCGCCCGCATCCCTGCCTGTGCCTGCATCCCTGACTGCGCCCGCATCCCTGACTGCGCCCGCATCCCTGACTCCACCCGCATTTCTGACTGCATCTGCATCCCTGAATGAGTCTGCATCCCTGCCTGCGCCTGCATCCCTGCCTGCGCCTGCATCCCTGACTGCACCTGCATCCCTGACTGCGCCTGCATCCCTGCCTGCGCCCGCATCCCTGACTGCGTCTGCATCCCTGACTGCGCCCGCATCCCTGACTGCGCCTGCATCCCTGCCTGTGCCTGCATCCCTGACTGCATCTGCATCCCTGACTGCGCCTGCATCCCTGACTGCGCCTGCATCCCTTCCTGTGCCTGCATCCCTGACTGCGCCCGCATCCCTGACTCCACCCGCATTCCTGACTGCATCTGCATCCCTGACTGAGTCTGCATCCCTGCCTGCGCCTGCATCCCTGACTGCGCCTGCATCCCTGCCTGCGCCCGCATCCCTGACTGTGTCTGCATCCCTGACTGCGCCTGCATCCCTGACTGTGTCTGCATCCCTGACTGCGCCTGCATGCATGGTGAGGTAAAGACAGCTGCCTTGTGTTGTGAGGAGGAACAAAGAAGCCACTTCTGTGCTTGAAAAAACCATCCAGGATGGAGTGAAATCATCCAGGACAGTCTGGAAAAGTGACCACCAGGCAGGTTTGGTGCTCCTCCTCATTTAAGGGACTGATTTCACTGACAGTTCTACCCACAAACACAGCCATGAATGAAGAACATCAACATGTCCTCCAAAAGCAACTTCTCCCAGAAACCCTGGAGCAACGTGGTGATAATCTGTGCTGTTTCCAGCATGGTGGAGCACTACTTCACAAAGAAAAGTGATAAAAAAAAAAAAACACTGAAGTTGTACAGCTGTGGCCCCAGATCTGAGGAGCAGGTGGAAAATTCAAACTGTGACCAGCTCAGGACTTCAACAGAGCAAAGATGGACTGATGGATCAACATCAGACGGGACTGGACCCACAAACTGATGCCAGAACAAATTACAGCAGTTCTGAAGAAGAAAGGTCGACACCATAGGTGTTAACTCTTTAAATAAAATCTGATGTATGTTCTAATTAGTCTGTAATAGTCTGGTATGCATATAAATGTTGATCAGTATGGAACCACAGGAAGGACTTCATCTGAGGACAGTGAAGCAGCGAGTCGTATCGCTGCAGGAACCATCCAGCAGTCCTGAGCTGTGCACCACCTGATCTTCAAATAATTACCAGATATAACGAGGGGGCCATAACAGGGGGGGGAGGCAACAAAGCCCTACTACATTGTTAGCCTGCGAAACGGTCACGTGACCTCGAAACCTTCAGGTGAGTTTGTTATCAATCATGCATGCAAATAAGCGCACCACTCCAAGTTGCTTTCTGTGGGACTCAGGGATACAAAAAATAATTTTTCAGCAAAAATGGGAAAAGGGGCTAAAAAAAAGTGTGGAAACTTCTGCTCTAACTGGCATCATTTTACACATTTATCCATCAGTTCTTTAGTTTTATGAGGGTCTATGAGGAACCTGATCTCCATCAGTGGCAACACAATAGAAAAGGTCAGTAAACACATCAGACTCATCCTGGACAGTAACAGAACATCCATAAACGCAGCAGCAAAGATTACATATTATGCAGAAAACCTAAAACAGACATGGAGAACGGTAAAATTCAGTGAACTTTACAGTTCAGGTAGAAACTCAGGTAGCAATATTAACAATTCTGTCTGAAAAACAAAATTCTTGACTGCAACAAAACTTTCTCATCATTCCTCCATGTTCCATCAGATCTGCTCCATGTGTTCACTGTCCTGCTGTTCTCTAGCTGGTTACTGCAGTGCGGCTCCATCTAGTGGCACAGATGTGTAATGACAACAGAAAGTCCAGTCCTCCATTATAAAACTAATTCAGTTCTGTGGCCTGTTTTTTTAATTTCGCATTTTTTCATTTTTTATGTTAGATTTAAAAACGAAAAACGTAATAAAATGTCACTTTTTATTTTTTATATACTTTTTTTGATGGACAATTGAAAATGGAAAGAATGAATGATACACGGATTGGTAAAGTAACTGAACTTTAACATGAACATTTTCATTTTAAAGTTCTCCCAGACGGAGGATTCAACAGAAACAAGGTTATTTGTAACAACTGACAAGTTGAACTCCCCGTTAAAAGTTTCTGCTGTTACCTCAGAAATTACCTGTTTTAATGTTCTGATTGTGGCTCAGGATTTTGTTTGTAGACTTTTTTTTATTTTTCATAAAAAACAGGATGACATTAATGCCCTGGCAGTGGCAATAAGCTTTATTTTATTTTACATTTTTAAGACATTTACACTAAATCTGTGTTACTGACAAGTGCTGATGTTAAAAGTGCTTGAACAACAAATGTTATGACACTTTAGTTCATATGGCAGCAGAACATTTAAATAAAAGGAGATGGAGATAACTCTGGTAGCAGAGTCAACGTTATGATGCACGTGCGCCTCTAAAAGAGGACAGAAGCGTCCTGGAAGATCATCATTATCATCTTCTCGTGGTCCAAATAAAAGCATCGGTGTTTGGCACCATGTAGCCTCCTAAACCGGTGCAGCCTTGCTTCCTACCACCTTCGCCTGCTTCCTACCACCTACACCTCCTCCTCCTCCTCCGGCTCACGTTTCCGTATTTGTCACCTGCAGCCGCACCTGTGCGCGCTAGCAGCTAGCCGCTGCCGTCACCCAGGTGACAGGTGAGCGTGCGGACGCCGTCCTCGTCACGGGAACGAGCTCAGCGACTGCGCGTTCGCGACGCCCGGAACCGCGGCTTCGCGTTTGAAAGCAGCGCTGAAGCTGAAGCGGCAAAAACACACACCTACCGGCGGCGCGAGCTCCGTCTTCCTGCCGTCCAATGACACGTGCGTCCGCTGGTGGGGGGCGGACGGCGCCGTGAGGAGAGGATGCGGCTACGGGGAGCCAAAAGGGACAGAAATGCCAAACGCGCAGGCGGACCGGGACTTTAAAAAATGACGGGGTTTCTTTAAATTCCTTTAACTATTGAGTTTATTGATAGAAACACACCGTCTTGTTCAAGTTAAAGGTAAGTTAAAGTTTTCAAGTTAAAAAAGTAAGAAAAAAAAACTGTGAAAACCACAAACATCAAGAACACATACACAAATTTAGTAAACAAAGTTATACTGCTGTATATATAGCTTATTTTCTAACAATTGGTTAATTTTTGTATATTTTTCTGAGAGCTATATATATACATTTTATATTATTATTACTTTTTAGCCAATTTGTTTTTATAAGTACTTACTACTTTTTCATCTGTCCAACCTGCTGCTGTTACAAGTGAATTTCCCCGGTGTGGGATTAATAAAGTTCTATTCTATTCTATTATGTATAAATATTTATATACAAATGACACCTATTTACAAAACAATCAGGCATCACAATAAGATGCCACACTGGGATAATATATATATATATATATATATATATATATATATATATATATATATATATATATATATATATATATATATATATATATAAACACTTCCTGTCCACTGCAGGACAGAGGACACCACCTGACACACATCCAGGTGTGTCACTGCACCTGCTGTGCACCTGGAGGCAGCGTGGACACGCCTCCTCTCCCTGAGCGACCAAACGTTTGTTGATGTGCTGCACCAATAAGACAGTTTTAGCGTCCAGTCGTACCTGTCGACACGAGTCAAACACTGGTTTGTGGTTTCAGACGTTCGTTTGGACGCGTCAGCTCCAGGCGGTTGATTCCGGCTTTACGGTCACACCTGTGAATATCGTGCATACCTGTACAGTGTTTGAATTTCTGGGGGTTAACAATCAGACAGTGATGGCAGAGCTACTTGTCACCATGAACACACACACATAGATACACTGAAAAAATGAGGAAATGTACATGTTAGACCCATAAATGGGCTGTTTCAGGTTTCAGGTAATCATCTACAACACGTGTGTCAAACTCAAGGCCCGCGGGCCAAATGTGGCCCACCACGTCATTTTATGTGGCCCTCGAGAGCTTGTGCATTATTGGCTTAAATTTTAAACCAATATTTTAAGACTTAGAATAAGCTTACATCACTTTAAAGCACATATTGACAATAAAATACATCTCCCACAATGCATTTTGTCATCACCCACAATGATAAACCCACTAGAGCAGGTTTACAACCACAACACTGAGTTTAATATAATATAGAGTTAAATATTTGAAACTTTAATACATAATAAATACAGAAACAGTTATTAACAATATAATACGGTGTAGTTTAATATATTTTGATTTACATTGCATTTTGTTACATTCAGTCTTCAGTCTGGCCCTTCGACGGCAACCACGATGCTGATGTGGCCCTCAGTGAGTCTGAGGAGATGAAACGCGTTGCTGCGTTGTTATTCCTCGTCCACACGTCCACCTTCTCCGTGTTGCACGGCTTCCACGCGTGTGCTCGTCAGGGTTCACGCGAATGCTCGTGGGCGCATGTGTGTGTGCGCACTTTCCTCTCCTCCGCTTGAGAGGGAGGATGGACGGAAAGAGCAAAGGAAGTCAAAGGAGTCCTCGTGGCTGTTGGTTGACGCTGACCCGTGTGGGCGACGCTGCCCACATAACGACATCTTTTTGAGGTTCCCCGTCTCTTTACAGGAGAAACTGTGTAGGTGCAGAGCGGGAGGTTGCTATGCAACAGTTTGTCGCCGGCAGCATCCAGGTGGGACCTGAGTGGAGAGCTGCAGTTAGGCAGAGGCGGCGGTTGGATCCGTGAGCCGAGCAGCCAGACGAAGCCAATGTTTCTGCAGCTCAGGAGTGGGCGAGCTGTCGATAGATCTGAAAGCTGAAAGGAGGGAATCAGGCCTCCGTATCTGCAAAACGAGGCTACAGATAAATAAAAGCAGAGATTGATCTAAATCCAACAGAACAGGTGAGTCAGGTGAACAGGCCAAACTCACCTGTATGAAGTGTTTGACCTGAAGACCAGTCAGAGGCCACTGGACTGACGGGGATTTATGTTTAAAAAAGGAGAGAAAATGAAACGTGTGTAGGAGGTAAAGGTTCAGATAGTGGTGCACGATAACTATCGGGCCGATAACAGGAAATGATGACGTCATCCCGATAAGTCCGATATCATGACGAATAGCCCCGATAACATATATATTTTTGTCAACACAACAGTCCATCGCTCCCTCTGAGTCTTGAATGACTGGCAGTTAATGTTATGTTCAAGTGACGTCAGCATAATCAGAAAAATGAGTTCTCAATCAGGAAAATCAAGAATACCCCCTCATGCCAGAAAACAACTCGTTAACTCGGTCATAATTTTAGTAGTTGCTGACTTGAATTGATATTCACAGTATTTCCTCTTATGTTACACATAAAAAAGAAAAAAAATAATAGAAAAGGCTGAAAGAACGACTAGCAAACGAGGGAATTTACGTTACACATTGAATGCACCATGCATTGTGCCGATCACAACAAACATGGCGGCGATGGCGCGGAACTTTGTTAAAGTTTCAGAAGAAGATAGTTTGGTGGTTATTTGACAATTTAACTGCATTCACCAACACTCTCTTGCTTGCTTTGCAAAGCAAAAACAGTTCTTTAACGCAACCTTATTTGGGTGGGATGCTGCAGGAGCTGCAGGGTACATCTGTGTGCAGAAAAGGAAAAGAAAAGTAGCTTTTTGCTGAAAATGATGTGGCTCATGCGGGAATCGTTTTCTGAACCAGAAATCCACATCATATTCCTGGCTGCTCCTGACTGTGGAGACGCTCTCTCGCCTCTCCCCGGGGTTTAATTAGAGCCGGCGAGCTCCTCGTGAATAATGTAGCACCTGAACACACCTGAGCAGGCTGATGGTGCAGAAAGGATGGCCACAGGAGAGACCACTTCTGTTCTTGAGAAGAGCCGGAGGAGTTCTCCGAATACTAAGAAAAAGAGTCTCCACACATTTACTGCTGCACTGGACCCTGTTTGGAAAAGGACAGGAGATGATGCCAGTCCACTGTAACATTCAGGAGCAACGCTCCGTTCATCCAGGATCTGGGTTGTGAACACCTTCTGTCACCTTATCACACACAAACAAAAACAGAGCCAGCAACCTGTCCCTGAACGCCTCTAAAACCAAAGAACTCATCAGGTGTCAGAACTCAGCAACCCGCTCCAGAATATCAACCTGCACCTCAGCTGGTGCCCTGACTCCACCCACCTGTACCTGCAGATCAATTATACAAACTGTTCCGGTTTGTTCCTGCACCTTCACTGCTGTCAGTTTCTACCTGACGTACCTGCACGACCACTTCACCACTAATGATAGAGATACAGTTTATTTATTTAGTCCTTCCTAAAATACTCAGACTCTTTACAGCAGCCATTCCCAAACTTCAGAACACCAAGGCCCAATTTGAAATGTGAAAAATCTCCGCGGCCCACCGAACCCTTTAATCACAACTGTGATCAACATCCAGGACTAGAAGCTATGTTCTGATATTAATGTGAGTCGTCAACAAGTAAGGTGACACTTGTCATATTAAGTTAAGATGATGGTAGAATAACACTTAACTGGTTTGTTTTGTTACTTCTTAATGTTTTTAAATCATGTCGTTAATACTTTACAGTAATTAAAAAAACGTTTAAAAAAGATCGAGGATTTAAAACATATTTGTTTAATTTTAATGACCTCTCACGGCCCACCTGCAGTACTGCGACGGGCCACCAGGGGGCCGCGGCCCACACTTTGGGAATCACTGATTCAGAGAATTACTTGGACAACCTGCAAATAACGCATTACAATGATCTAGTCAAGAAGTGACAAAAATGTATTTTTCAGCATCATCCTGGGAGAGGACGCTCCTCATCTTTGCAATATAACAGAGGTGAAAAAAGGCTGTGAATCAAATGCAATGTATGAAATCGATTAATCAAGGAGATGTATTTATGATATGAAAAAGATAACTTTATAACACTGAAAAATGGTCTCTGTTTCTTCCAGTTTATGTGCTACAGTGATATTATATCATGAACGTAGGACATTTAAGTGGAAGCAGACATGCTCATTTCATCATCTCAAACAATTTATTAAGACAAAAGTTAACAATAACGGTAGGTATACCACAACAAACAATATCTGCAGGTCAGAATTCACAGTGAGACAATCATCAGCATGGGATGTGGCTGAAGGACGTCCACTGCTATATCTTTCTGTCATCCTTCCAGTCTGTCTGTGTTTCAATTATTGCAGTTAATCGTCTTGTTAGAGAACAGCATGTTATGCAATAAGTCCTAAAACACTGAACAGGACATGTGCATTCAAAAGTTTAGACTTAAAACAAGACTTGGGTGTCCAAGACTTTTGTACAATACTGAACATACTGCCTCTTGACTAAAAATGGTTTCACTAGAACTTGATTATTATTATCAAAAGAGAAGTGTGATGTATAAATATATAGAAAATCTGTAAGCTTTCTTTTTGTCCTACCCAGGATGCACCTTGGAGCGCAATTACTGCACATTATTTTGAACCAGCATGAGACTTGACCTGACTTCTGTCTGCAGAGAGGTTCCGGTTCTGGCAGCGCTGCTGCAGGAATGGAGGTAGACGTGGGTCCAGGATTGAAACCCAACTCTCTCTACCTGGCTGGAGGATGAAGCATCTTCCAGTCTCTGCAGTGTTGGAGATGCACTGTTCTACTGCCCACCACGCTGTTCGGGGTCCTCGAGGGGACAAAGTCATGCATCTCCTGGAGACTGTGGAGGACCTCGAGAGAACATCCTGTTGATTTCCAGGACAACTGGAACACCAGGACTTCCTGGATCAGAAACCAAAATTAAATATATTATTCACTATTCATGTTGACAAATACTTAAATGAAGAAAAAAAAAAATCAAAACCACTAACTTTTTAAAGATATCTTTCTCTCCCTATTTTTGTTATTGGAGAAGTTATACTTCTTTAATAATAACAATAATAATAATAATAGGAAAGAGATGAGGAAAAGCATAGAAGGAAAATACAGAAAATGATCCAATCATCCTCCTTTTCATTGTTGAATCAGAGCCTTTATTGCAACCAAGTCTCTTTCTACAGAAACATAGACGGTTGCAGCAGTGAAAGAAAGAAAGCTGATGTGGAGAATTTACAGAGCAAATTAATGTAATCCATAAATAAAAATATATCCAGAAATAAATAAACTCAGAAATGAATGAATGGAAACGGTTTATGAACTAGAATCACAGCTCTGCATTCCGTTCCCCTTCTCACTATGTTTGCTGTATACGTGTATAGGCCACATATATGTATAAGAACGGTGATTTTAGTGATACACTGAAGTATAAGATCATTTATTTAGGTTATCTAACGCAGAAAACCGGTACATCTAACAGGCTGTCCCAAATTTGAACGACGGCTGGAATGACAATCGTATATCTTTGAGAAACGAAAAAATACGAGTTTTCCTGAGTTCAGGAGCGACAAAACTCACAGTTTTCACAAAAGCCGCTTTCTGGAAAACCTTCCATGGCCCCGGTTGTAAACAACTCTCTCGTTGCTATGGTTACTCATCATGAACGGTGTTTAAAAAAAAAAAGACAAAGTAATGAATGAAATCCCTTCAAGTGACACAGCATTCAAACCGGAATGAGAAATAATTTAGAAATCAATGTGGTCAATGACGAAGACTGCGTTGAAAACAATCTTAAACACGAATAAAGCTAGAAAAAATAACGGAGCTGCTGGTGACTCCGTGAGCTGCGCATTCATGTGTCGGTGATGTCCATATTGTATTTCTTGTAATATCAGAAACTCCTCCAGTCTGAAACAGCTCTCATTAGTTGGTGTGCGTGATAGGTAGGGAGTTCAATATTGTTTAATATTTACCAAAAGTCCCGTGGATGTTTGTTATTTTTGAGTGACAGAGAAGTCTCGTTTTAACACGTGACCTCTCGCGAGAATCAGCGTTATCTTCAGTTACCACCATTGACGGAATATAGGACCTGATGACGTCAAAGGACGTTCTTTATAAAAGCTCGTCTCCTTTTGAAATCATTTCAGTTCCTATGAAATATCACAGTTTGTAGGCACTACCTAAGTTCTCCACCAAGTATTTTTCATATCGTGAAGGAAAAGTAATTTTTTCAGACAACGAAAGAAAGAACAACCAGCAGTATGAATACAACCAAAACATCTGCAGGTACAGCTTTGTGGAGCGACATGGTCGAACAAGACCAAAATGATATGGATATGGAGCAAGCTCAGGCCTCTGCTCCCTCTGTGACTCCCCAGTCACAACACGTCAAGACCAGGAAGACACACTGTCAAGCCTATCCGACTGCCCACCCAGGGTACGTTCAGAAGCAGAGGTATTACTACCAAGCTTCTACCTATGCTGCTCCCTATCCAGGTTACGAGCAGCGAGAGTGGAAGTGGAACCAGGCACCTCAGTACGTCCAGGGGTTTTTCCATAATACCTCTGCTGGCCCAAGACAACCACCAGAGTTTCATCACAATCAGGTGGATGATTTAAGAAACAGGCTGCAGAAGAAGAACAGCTTTCTCACTCGTGAAAAAGAGATGAGAATTGCAGCAGCAGAGCAAGAATGTCACTTGCAGAGGGAAAAGATCGAAGCGATGGATGGAAAAGGTTCTGGATGTTGATCTCCAGGTCAGACTGCTTTGCCTAATGGAGCTCAAGCGCATAACTAAAAATTTGCGCAAATCCATCGGAGCTCCTGAAGCAAGCAGTCAAGGTCAAACTAGATTCGAAGAGGCTCACATGTTGGTCCTCCAGGATCTAGAAGACCTATATAAGCAGGTCCAAGATAACGGGAACCTTGAAAACGGCCTCCCAACTAAGAGCACAGCATGAGGCCGCTGAGATCAAACAGCAAGATCTCAGCTTGAAGGATTCTGCTACTGATGAACATCAGCCATCACAATCCAATCAGGAGCAGATCAACAACTTGTTAATCCAAGTCAACGATCTGAAAAACGAGTTGCAGAGCAATAACAATCTTCTCGCTGACGAAAAAGAGAAGAGAGTTACTGCAGAAAACAACTTTACTTCGACAGAGGAAAAACTTCAAGAATTGGAAAGCCGCTTGAAGGAAGAGTACCATCGAAGAATCGTCGCTGAAAAGAAGCTGAAATGGTCCCAACGCACTGTAGACGAATTGCGTCTCTCCTGTAAAGCACCTCAGGAAGGCAGGAAAGATGGATCCAGATCTGCAGAGGCTCTCAAGGAGCTGGAAAATGTGAAAAAGCAGCTGCAAGAGAAGGAAACCTCTAACACTGAACTGGCTTCCAAGGTGAAAGCAATGGAACGGACAATTGGAGACTTTGAGAAGAAGGTGGCAGAACTCACTGAGGAGATAAGGTCTGCCTCAGAAACCACCAACCAAAAGCCTGAAATCCCTGCAGATGGACCCAAGTCCTCTGCAGCAGAAAAAGCCCCAGAACCACAGACCGTTTCTACTCAGACTGAGGCTTTTGGATTTGACGAGGTCTCTGTATTAGAGGACGCCTCCACCCAAACTGAAGCTTCTGAGTCCGAAGACTTCTCTGAATCAAAGGACATCTCCACTCAAACTGAGGATTTCAAAGGTGAAGATGTTCCTGGGTCAAAGGAGTTTTCAACTCAAACCGAAGCTTCTGTATCTGAAGACATCTCTGATCTCAAGGGGGTCTCCGTCCACCAACTTGAGGTCATTGATGAAATCAGTGAACCGGAGGAATTTCCAATTACCAACAAGCAATTCCTCCCAGAAACTGAAGAGGTCCTCACATCAGATCCTGACCCCAAAGCAGCAGAGCAGCCTTCTTTTTGGAGGTGTTTAAAAAAGATGCTGACACGAAAGAGTCGCCGCAAATATAAGAGCAGGAGGGGGATCCAAAATCCTCAGGTCCCCACAGACATCGCACAAGAGAGTGGACGTCTTCCACCAGAAGATCAGGGGCACAAACAAAAAAACAAAAAGAAGAAATAATATCAGACATGTTTGCGTTTCATCTTGTAAATGTATGTTTTCTCTGTATGTATATATTAATGTGGGTTTTCTCCGGGTGCTCCGGTTTCCTTTTTATTGAATGTATTGTATTATGTGTTATGTTTGTGTTTGCTGTTTGTTTAAAATGAATTCAGAAGAACTATTAAATAAAAAGTGTTCTTCATCACAACTGTTGACTGTATTATAGTATTATTCAAATGTTTAAAAAGGAAGGTAACATGTTTACTCTGAAAAAGGAATACCATTATATCATGTATTTTACAAGTAAATCTTTCCTTAATATTGCATTGTTAAAGTTATGGTTCATGAAAAAAAAACTACATTTTCATAAATGTATGGATCCTGTTACCAATGTCAATGATTATAATATAGAAGTAGAGCAGGGAGACAAGTGTTGCAGAAATCTTCAGAAATCACCATCAATTTATTTATTTGTCCAGTTTGTAATTTCTTTCAATCACTTTTAATTTGGAGTTATGTTTGGTCATTATTGATCATAATGTGGAAAAAAGTATTCTAGAAAAACTTTATTCATTTCACACACTCTCAAACCTCTGAAACAAATCAAGATCATTTTGGTTCTCTTGGATCACCCATTCCCAAACTTCAGAACACGAAGGCCCAATTTGAAATGTGAAAAATCTCTGCAGCGCACCGAAAACCTTTAATCACAACTGTGATCAACATACAGGACTAGGAACCATGTTCTGACATCAATGTGAGGGGTCAACAAATAAGGTGACACTTGTCATATTAAGTTAAGATGACAGTAGAATAACACTTAACCAGTTTGTTTTATTACTTCTTAATGTTTTTTAATCATGTCATGAACATTTTACAATAATTAAAAACATATTTTAAAAGATCGTGGATTTAAAACACTTTTTTATTTTTTATTTTAATGACCTCTCACGGCCCACCTGCAGTACCGCGACGGCCCACCAGGGGGCCGCGGCCCACACTTTGGGAATCACTGCTTTACAGTATTAACAGGAACAATAAAACAGAAATAGCAATAGAAATATCAATCAAATAAAATAAATTTAGATAAAGTCAAGGGGAAGAGATGAATGAGACCTTTAAGCGCCGGTTTGTTGTTTCCTACATGTTGAGTTTACCTTTGATTGGATTTGGTGAAATTTAACATTTCATGACAAAAATTTGCTTTTGTGGACAAAGCTGCAAAACTAAGAAATTTGTGGTTTTACAACACATTTAGATTTTAGTTATAGTTTTACAAACGTCTATATTTTATGGCAAAAAAGTTTGGATTATAGGACATAAAATTGCAGTTACACAAAATTTGGAAATTTGTCATTTTATTGCAAATAGTCACAATTTTGCTAAATTTTAATTTGAGATAAAAATGTGCCTTTTCCAACAAAAAAATGTAATATTACAGAATTTCTGATTATTACAGCAAACATTCTTAATTTCAGGACACAACATTACAATCAAATAGTTTTAGAAAAAAAGTTGTAATTTTGCCAAAGTTGATATTTTCCGACAAAAAGTTGTAACATTAAGTTGTAAAGATGGGATTTGGCAATTTTTTTTTAAACAGGAAAATGCTGATTATACCACAAACGCATCGGTTTTACAAACAAAAGTTGGACTCTTGCAAAATTATGAAATTTTACAACAAAATGTTGTTTTCTTGTGAAATAAAGTTGCGATTCTGGTCTATTCTGTTATAAATGAATGGCTTTGGCACGTGCCCCAGAAATGTCTGCACGTCCTGGTTGTCGTAATTAATTTGATTTGAGACACTGACATCCAGCGGGAAGATACCGTCATAAGACAGATAACAAAAACCGTGATGGATTGTGGGATGTGTAGTTGTGGTCGCTGTACGCGTCTAAAACCATTATTGTCTCGTCCAGCAGGTGGCGGTGTGCAGCCCGGGCGATGGTTTTCAGCCTGTAATTAAACGCAGAAGAAGACGAAGCAGGAAACGCTGAACATGGCTGCCAAAGAGGGAAAACAAGACGGAGGTTTGTAGAAGTTTCACTGGTTTCTGTGTTTTTACCGGAGCTGTTGTGCTCCTGTTTCTGTGTTTTTACCGGAGCGCTTCTGCTCTTCATCCGGGCCCGTTTCTCTAACCGTAACCAGGAGTTTCTGGTGCGGCAGACACGACAGAAAAGCTCTGGATGAGTCCAGCCCAGCGGCTGGTGACTTCTCTGAGTCATCTATAAAACAGTTATTCATCAGAAAAAAAGACAGGGGGGACTAAAACTGAAGAAACAAAAGATTGGTCTCATGTTGGGCTCGCTTACGTTTCAAATATCAAAAACAGCACAAAACTAGTTTCAGTGAGCCACTAGACAGTTTCATCTTCTTCTGCAGGGCATTAATCAGGGTTTGGTCCTTAAACATCTGCGTTAATTAATGAAAAAAAATAACCAATTTTGATTTAAGAGACGTCAACAAAAATACATGAGGGGAAAAAAAAGCTATTACAGGTATTTAATTAATCTCTCTCAGGATGAAAATAATTCAGTGATCAGGTCTGATCATCTTGTTGCTATGGTGATGGACAGGTCATGATGTCTGCTGATGACATTCAGGTCTGTAGTGAGAGCAGGTGGCGGGATGAACGGGAGAGGAGATCATAAAGATTAGTCACAGCAAGGTAGAACACAGGTGGAGGATTTCTGGATGGACATGAAGTTAGTTGGTGTGAAAGAAGAGGATGGAGACAGATGGAGGAGGTGATTCACTGAGGAGACTCCTGAAGGGAACAGCTGAGAGGAGAAGTAGATATAATCTCGTCAAGTTGGTAATTTAGACAGAATTCCTTCGTTTCTTCTCCATCCAGAAGGTCACCTGTCAGATCAAAGTGACAGGTGGAGAGTTTTTAGTTGATGAAGCCTCCCAGCAGACCTCTGGTTGTCTGGTTCCTGGTTGTGAAACCGTCTGAGCAGGAGATGAATTGAGGGTGTTTGGTGAAACCTGAGTCCTCCTCAAATTAATGACGTTTTTTTCATATTTGACATCCATGTTGAAGGACAAATGGAAGTGATTGACAGGTGAGGTGACTCCTCTTCAGGGTGACATCGACTAAGCTTCAATAGCTGTAATTAGGGGTCCACGATAACTATTGGGGCGATAGCAGGAAATTATGATGTCATCCCAATAAGTCCGATATCACAACAAATAGCCCTGATAACATATATATTTTTGTCAACACAGCAGTGCTTCGCTCCCTCTGAGTCTTGAATGACTGGCAGTAAATGTTATGTTCAAGTGACGTTAGGCATAATCAGAAAAACGATTTCTCAAGAAGGAAGGAAAATCAAGAATACCCCGTCATGCCAGAAAACAACTTGTTAACTCGGTCATAATTTTAGTAGTTGCTGACTTGAATTGATATTCACAGTATTTTCCCCACATGTTACACATAAAAAAAGAAAAAAATAGAAAAGGCTGAAAGAACGACTAGCAAATGAGGGAACAGTCGGAATTTACATTAACCTTGAATGCAGCCTTGCAGCACAGCGTACTGATCACAACAAACATGGCGGCGTGGAACTTCATTAAAGTTTCAGAAGAAGATAGTTTGGTGGTTATTTGTGACGAATCGTCCGAGTGAATTCTACGAGGAGGGAAGCACAAGCTTTAATACGTAAAACCTGATCAGCCACCTACAACATAACAATCGCTTCCATGGAGTTTTGAAATCGCGCTAAACGCAAGCTAATGGAAGCTAATGCTAACGTGCAAGCCAGCAGCAGTCTCCCCTCTCCTCTCCCTCATTCCTCTCATCCAAAGCTTCCATGAGATTAAAAAATAAAAACTACTGAACCTCATTTACTTTAATTAAAGGTATTAATTTAAATGGAACCACAAGCCAAAATCCTTTAAATGTTAATCTTTTTCAGTTTGTAATTTTGATGCATGTATTTCCATCAGTTCAAGGAGCCTTTATTTTTTATATCAGTCAGTAATAAACCTATTTAAATTGATGTGAGATATCAAATAGGTTTGTTTGATAGCTTTATGAAAATGTTTGAGAGGTTTGCTAATAGTTTTTCAATGGAAAAAAAAAAATCTGTTCATTTAAAGAATCCAAACTATTTTTGATTTTGTTCATAGTATTGATGTAATGATCTTATGTATATGTTATTGGTTATCGGTATCGGTATCGGCCTTTAGGAGCTGAAAGTTATCGGTTTATAAAAACAGTTATCGTGCATCCCTAGCTGTAATAGCTTCAATAAGAGAGAAGTCCAGAGGAAGTATTCTGGGCCATGCGGAGCGTTGCGTCTGCATTTATTCTGATGAGGAACCGTCCCCTGCAAACCGGTTTGTGGTGATTCTGGAGGCTTCCTCTCTCCTCAGGTGAGGAGAGCATCCTGGAGCCTCTGTGTTTTCCAGAGCAGTCGCCTGACGGCTCCGGCGCTACCAGTGCTCGGTGTTTCGGCGCAGAGGAGGCGCTGCTGTGTCTCTTCTGCCCGGAGTCCTTCCCTCTGCTGCAGAAGGAGCTTCTCCTCAAGCACCTGCTGCTGGAGCACAAGCTGGTCATCGCTGACGTCAGGCTCATCGCAGACCTCCCCAGGTACAGACCCCAGCCGGCGTCCCAACGGTCACCGAGAGTTTGCAGCGGTCAGGTTTCAGCAGCTTCACCGGGATGATGATTCTTTCTTCCTCTCCTCTAACAGGTACGTCCTGTACTGGAAGGGCAGATTCCTCGAGCAGCCGGTCACAGACTTCTGCAGCGTCATCAGGACCAACTCCACCGGCCCAGCTGGTGAGTCGGGTTCAACGGCGTCCTCGCATCACAGCGCTGAATGAAACACGAACGCAGCCGTTTACGCTCAGCTCCAGCCTTTTTGTAATTTAAATATCCCGTTACTGACCCTGCAGAGAAGCAGGAGGAGTACTTCCTGCTGTGTGACGTCCTTCCAGAAGACCGGGTCCTCAGAGAGAAGCTCCAGCAGAAACGACTGGTGAGCATCTGATCCGCCATCAGCGGCGCCTCTGGAGCGCCGGACCAGAAACAAACCTTTATTACGTTAGAGGTAGGGATGCACGATAACTGTTATTAAAACCGATACCGATAACCGATAACTTTCAGCTCCTAAAGGCCGATACCGATAACCGATAACACACACATATACCTAAGATCATTACATCAATACTATGAACAAAATCAAAAACAGTTTTGACTTTTTAAATGAAACAGATATTTATATTCTTCCAATGAAAAACTATTGTCAAGCCTCTTCAAACATTTTCGTAAAGCTATCAAACAAACCTATTTGATATCTCACATTAACTTAAATAAGGTTCATTACTGACTGATATAAAAAATAAAGGCTCCTTGAACTGATGGAAATACATGCATCAAAATTGCAAACTGAAAAGGATTAACATTTAAAGGATTTTAGCTTGTGGTTCGATTTAAATTAATACCTTTTAATTAAAGTAAATGAGGTTCAGTAGTTTTTGTTTTTTATTTTATAATCTCATGGAAGCTTTAGATGAGAGGAATGAGGGAGAGGGGAGACTGCTGCTGGCTTGCGCACGTTAGCATTAGCTTCCGTTAGCTCACATTAGCGCGATTTCAAAACTCCATGGAAGTGATTGTTACGTTGTAGGTGGCTGATCAGGTTTTTACGTATTAAAGCTTGTGCTTCCCTCCTCGTAGAATTCACTCAGAGGATTCGTCACAAATAACCACCAAACTATCTTCTTCTGAAACTTTAACGAAGCTCCACGCCGCCATGTTTGTTGTGATCAGCACGCTGTGCTGCAGGCTGCATTCAAGGTGTAACGTAAATTCCTCCGTTCCCTCGTTTGCTAGTCGTTCTTTCAGCCTTTTCTGATTTTTTTCTTTTTTTATGTTTAACATGTGGGAAAAATACTGCGAATATCAATTCAAGTCAGCAACTACTAAAATTATGACCAAGTTAACGAGTTGTTTTCTGGCATGAGGGGGTATTCTTGATTTTCCTTATTGAGTAATCATTTTTTTGATTATGCCGACATCACTTGAACATAACATTCACTGCCGGTCATTCAAGGCTCAGAGGGAGCGAGACACTGCTATGTTGACAGAAATATATGTTATCGGGGCTATTCGTTGTGGTATCGGATTTATCGGGATGACGTCATAATTTCCTGTTATCGGCCTGATAGTTATCATGCACCCCTAGTTTGAGGCAAACCAAAGTATCTGCAGCACAGGTGAGAGCACCTTCCAGGTGCGGACATGTCAGCGGTTTTGTGTCTGGAGGTTCAGTTTGGTTCTCCTGCAGGAGGAGGTGCTTGAACAGCAGCAGAAGGAGAGAGACGACTGCAGCTTCCAGCGCGCCTGCATGTTCTGCAGCGAGGAGTTCTCCGGAAACAGGTAGCTCACCTGCACGGCCCGGAGAAAAAAAACATCACATCACGGCAGCAGAGTCATGTTGCGTCACCGGCCTGTCGCTTTCAGGTCGGCTCTGCTGAACCACATGGCCAGAGAACATTCGTTCAGCGTGGGTCTGCCAGACAACATCGTCTACTGCAACGACTTCCTGGACGCGCTGCAGAGGAAACTGGACAAGTAGGAGCCGACCAGACCAGTTTGTCCTTCTGGGACGCTGTGTCAAGTGCAAAAAAAGCTAGTTTTCAGATGTTAAATCAGCTGTAAATGGTAATAAAAGTGTTTTATTTTGATCAAAGGTAGGATGAGTCAGTTATGAACAGTGTCAGCAGCAGAAACGATGTCAAACAGAAACATTTGTGAACGATGTGAATTCATAGTCAGATAGACTCCAGAGAGGTGAAGACTGACTGGTTATGAGGAGGGAGACCAAACAAAACCAGTTAAAAACCCAAAATGAACTGCTGTGGCTCTTCTCTGGTCACCTCTGATGAAGAGGAGGGTCTCTGCTGGAACCGAGGTTGGTTGTTTCTGTCCTCAACAGTTGATCTGATGTATAAATCTACAGGAAGAAAGGAGGGATGGTGGACAGTTAAAGACCTGATCTGGAGAACAAGTTCAGTCTAGACCAGGGGGTCCAGCTCCAGTCCTGGAGGGTCCCTGTCCTGGAGGGTCCCTCCAGGACATGGAACCCTCCAGGACAGGGAATCCTCCAGGACTGGGACCTTCCAGGACTGGGACCTTCCAGGACTGGGACCCCCCAGGACATGGACCCTCCAGGACATGGAACCCTCCAGGACATGAAACCCTCCAGAACTGGGACCCCCCAGGACAGGGACCCTGCAGGACTGGGACCCTCCAGGTCTGGGACCCTCCAGGACATGGAACCTTCCAGGACATGGACCCCCCAGGACAGGGACCCTCCAGGACTGGGACCCTGCAGGACATGGACCTTCCAGGACATGGACCCCCCAGGACTGGGACCTTCCAGGACTGGGACCTTCCAGGACTGGGAACCCCCCAGGACATGGACCCTCCAGGACATGGAACCCTCCAGGACATGGAACCCTCCAGAACTGGGACCCCCCAGGACAGGGACCCTGCAGGACTGGGACCCTCCAGGTCTGGGACCCTCCAGGACATGGAACCTTCCAGGACATGGACCCCCCAGGACATGGACCCTCCAGGACTGGGACCCTGCAGGACATGGACCCTCCAGGACATGGACCCTCCAGGACTGGGACCCTCCAGGACACCGGCCCTCCAGGACACCGGACCTCTGGGACTGGGACCCTCCAGGACGGGACTGGACCCGGGAGGACCTGGGACCCTGGGGACCCCGGGACCCCCCCCCCCCCCCCCCCCCATTCCTAAATGTATCTCATTTCCAGTTTCTTCACCTCTTTCAAGGAGCTCTAATCTATCGCTCAGATCGATCATCTTATCAATAAATCATTAACCTTTATTTTGTCTGATTGCTGTTTCCAGCTTGACAGCTAGATGGCAGTCATTGTTACTGTTCCTTTAAAAAACAGAAGAAGTTAGTGGAGCTCAGTAGAAGACTGTTGAAGGGTATAAATGATTAATATAAAGGAGAATAAACCTGAACGTGGCCGTTTGGGTGGATGATCGCTGTCATAAACCTTTTGTCTTGTCAATAATTTTCTACCACAGCTTCGCTTTAAAAACGATAAACCGCAGAAGCTCACCAGTTCAGGTTCAGCGCCTACCTGTGGTGAACGTTTCTGTCTGTGATCTCCGTCAGTCTGCAGTGTCTGTACTGTGAGAAAACGTTTCGGGATAAAACCACGCTGAAGGATCACATGAGGAAGAAAGCCCACCGCCGCATCAACGCCAGCAACCGCGAATACGACCGCTTCTACGTCATCAACTACCTGGTCAGAAACAGTTCTTCCTGTCTGGGGGGGTGATGGAGGGGAGGAGCTCTGAGGTAACGCTGTCTGCTCTCCTGTCAGGAACTGGGAAAGACCTGGGAGGAGGTTCCAGAGTGAAGATGACCGTGAGCTGGTGGATGATGACGACGAGTGAGTATGTTCACATCTGAGGACGTTGACGGTCTAAGATGGCTTCTCCCTCCAGCGCCTCTCATGTAGATCTTTCCGGAGCACATCTGGCTTCAGTCACGCCTCCCTGACATCTGTGTGTCGTCCACAGCGACTGGTCAGACTGGCGAGCCCTTCCAGTCTCTGCCGTCTGCCTCTTCTGTGATCACCAGTCGGAGACGATGGAGCAGATCTACACACACATGACGGTGAAGTCGCTCGTTGCACAGTTTACACCAGTGGTTCTCAACTGGTCTGGCTCCAGGACCCACCATCACCCTTAATGACAAACCACGACCCAAATCAAGGAAAATTTCCAACTTCTCAAATTTATTGAATGAAAAGATTGTGCAGTTTGAATCAGAGATAGTAGAATAGAATATCACAGAATGCCAACACAAAAAAATAAGTTTATTGTTGAACCAAAATGGCAAAAACCAAAATGACTTCAAGTGGGAAATATTCCCTTTGATGCTCAATTAGCTGCATTTTAATTAAATCCAAAACACTTCACTTCAGTAACTTCAGCCTTTTTTAACAGACTCAACATGAACAAACATGAAATAAAAAAGTGCAACCATTGAGCTGTAGTTTCAAAAATAACTCAAATATGTAGCATTTGCTGAGTACCCACTTCCTGACTATATAACAATTTCCTATTAAAACTATCTAGTTACTTATTTAAGCATTAATCATAAAGCTGACATAACAATCAGAACATTTCAGTAACAGCCATTTTTAAGACTCAACAGTGCTTTTATGCACAAACATGAAATAAAACAACCACTGAGCAGTAGTTTCAAAAAGAACTCAAAATATATAGTTTTAGCTGAATAACCACTCACTGACCTTTGTCTTCAAGATAAGAAAATCCATATCTCATATATTCTTCGTTGTGTCTGTGTTTCACCTGCTCAACATATGTAAATAAACTTCGCAGGTCTTTTTCTATGGTGTGAACTGGCGGGTGTCAACTCGCATTACAGGGCATTATCGCCATCTACTGTTGAGGAGTATGAATGACATGCTTTTATTTATTTAATTTTTTTATCATTTCCTTCCCCAAGCAAAGGCCCACGACCCACTGAAAATGGGTCTGCGACCCACTTTTGGGTTGCAACCCACCAGTTGAGAACCACTGGTTTACACCAAGGGTGAATTCCAATTCCTCCCTTAACCCTCAATCTCAACCCTCAATCTCAAAAATCTGCGTTCCCATGAAGTGCCAGTGTTGTTCCGATTCTTAGAAAGTCAAGTTGAGGGAGAAGTTTGAGGGCTGTATCGCCCTAAATATTGAGATTCTCCAGCACCACCCTTGGAAGTAAGGGCTACCCAGAAGGCATTGTGTTTTTTGCCAAAACGTCTTCAAAAACGATGGCGCAGAAAAAAGTGAGCTTCAAATGTAAATATTTTCGTAGTTAATAAAGATATAAATGTTACAAAACTATCTTACTGTCTTCGTTATATATATATTTATATTATCTTATTCTTCTTCTACGTCTTCTTCTTTTTCTTTGTCGTCGTCGTTTTCTTGACAGACTGGACGTAGCTTTGGCGTAAGGCCGCCCCCCACAGTCTGAAGACGTAACTGCACTCAAGGGGTGTCCCATTTCTAAGTCACAAGATAGTCCTGACACTTACTTTAGAGGATTGAGATTGAGGGTTAAAGGAGGAATTGGAATTGGCCCCAAGATCAAGTAGACAGGAGCCTCTCGTTCCCCACGCCTAACACGCCTGCTGCGTGCACTAGAGCTGTAGCGATACACTAATCCCACGATACGATACACGGTATTCGGCTCACGATACAATATATATCAATATTCATCTTACAATACATTTACATCATTTTCCGAAAGATTTTAAAGGGACAAAGTGATTTTGGTGACATCTTGTGTGTTCCAATGACTTTGTTTGAATTAACTGAACTGAAAGCATCAATTACACATTATATGGCTGACAGGCAGCTTGCAAATGCTGGACAAAATGAATAAAAGATGTGTTGAGAAAAATAGTTTCATTTATTTAAACAGTGCAAATTGTTGCTTGCAAGCTTTTAAAGGTGGGACACGGGGGTTTTGAAAGAAGCTTAGAATATCAATACCCACAGCTGAAAAATCGATACTCGATAAAAATATAGATATATCACAGAATCTAGCATCCACGCTTCCAGACCTCTGTGGCGTCGCCTTTGTCTGACACAAGCTCTCAGTGATGCATCATGAGCAGCGGTGTGTCACACGGTCCCTGACTCCCCCGCGTGTGCGTTATTTGCAGGACTCTCATGGCTTCGACCTGCACGAGCTGAAGACGCGACTCGGTGAGTAGATGAGACCGTCGTAGCCGTTGATCTTCTGCTTCCTGTGCTTCATGGTGGGTCGGGACGCCATCTCTGCTGCAGGCCTTCGCCTCTCTGGAGCGCAGCTGGTGGTTTTTGGAGATGACTGAGCGGTCTGATGATGAGAACCAAAAGTCCGGTTGTCCCAGTTTTCAGTTTTGATGGGAAGCAGAGAGGGTTGGGCATCGTTCGGATCTCAACGATTCCGATTCCAATTCTCTGTTTCGATTTCTGTTCAAAACGATTCTCGATTCTGATTCTTTGATGTGTAGGTCAACAGATTGCGACTTATCTAACAGTAGAATTTTTTCATAAACAAAAACTGACACATTTACACAGGCGACAGGCCATTTTTATTCTTACACATGCTTGCGTGCACATATGCACACACAGAATTCACTTACAGCCTAAATGTTAAACAACTTACAGTTGGCAGTCGGCCTCCAAAATACATTTTGCCCACAAAAAACGAAATCAACAGTTTTTGTTAAGGTAGATGACCATAACCTCCTTGGCGGAGGTAAAAATAGTTTGTTTACCTGGTTGCTGGGTTACGCTCATACACACAAGGGGCCCTCCTAGCCAATGGGATGCCAGGAAGATGCTAGCCAACAGCCAATGGCAGAGCAGCTACAAGTATGTTTACGTTCGGTAAACTCTGGGAGCTGCGAGTAGCAGCGCTACTGTATATCTGCCTTTCGTATCCTGAAATTTCTTTCGTAACTAGAGGGAATATTTTCCCGTTGATCCGTTTCGTAACCTGAAAACTTCGTATGTAGAAACATTCGTAAGTAGAGGTACCACTGTATATGAGAAGGCAAGAGTTTCTGGATGAAGACGGACTCTGTTGCAGTCGAAGAAGCGACGGGAGCAACGCAGTGAATTAAATACGGTGCACTCGTTTATTTTTGTGATGCCATGCAGGTGAAGGTGTTTTGCCATATTAGTTGTGCTCCCTCCTTTAGCAGTGACACGCTTCCCGCAGGTGTTGCGCTGCGCCAGGTAGCCGTCATTTCCCCGACTGAAATGCAGCCAAACTCGAGAGCGGCGTCTCTTGGGATCCATGTTGTGGCGAGTGAAGTCCCGTCAGCGACGGACGTGACGTCGCCACTAGCGCGGAGTTGAGTACGCCGGGCGGAGTAACATCAACAAACTTGTGCAGTAAATCAAAAAATAAATAAATAAATTTGCGCGGACATTTAGGAACCGAAAAAAAGGAATTGAAATTAAAAAATCTTCTAAATTTCAGAACTGGACGTTAGGAACCGATTCCTACTTGGAATTGTTTTTTTGGTGCCCAACCCTAGAAGCAGCGCTGCAGACGGGTTTCGGACCCGCGGTTCTGAACGGGAACTCATGACTGGAGATGCAGCCGGTCCTTTTTAATCCACCTCAAAACTGACAGTGTGAGTTCTGTTTTCTTAAGAGCATCACCCAGAAGACGTCTGAGGACGTTTTAAAAGCGTGTTCTTGAATCCAGCAGTGAGACTGGCTGATACCTGAAGGTTGTGAGAGGAGACGCTTAGCCACCCTCACTGGGACGTTGGGTTTAATTCCTAGTGTAGCACCAGTCTTCCCGACTCCAGACCGGAGCTTTCCTTCTGGTTGGCTGTCGGAAAAATGAAGAGCTGGACCCAAGTCAGGCGCTGGAACCACTTTGGTGGAGTTGAGGCAGCAGACGGACTCAGGAGAGCACGTTTGGTTTTTCATCCAGTCGTTCAGTCATGTGATAACTCAGACTGGCCCATGATGGATGATGCTCTCTGAGACGGGAGGGAGATGCATCAATGTGGGCTTCATCTTGTCTCCTTCCTTCCTTCCTTCCTTCCTTCCTTTCAGACGCTGGATAAAAGCTTAAATACCTTGTGCCCGTGTGAACTGAGCCCTGACGTGTCCTCCCTCAGATCTCAAGTTCTACCAGCAGGTGAAGCTGGTGAACTTCATCCGGCGGCAGATCCACCAGGGCCGCTGCTACAGCTGCCAGGAGAAGTTTCCCTCCAGGGCGGACGTCATCCATCACATGGTGTCTGAGGAGCACGTCATGAAACTGCCAGAGACGTCCTCCTGGGATCAGCCTCAGTGAGTCCCAGAGCTGAGAGGAGCTCCTGCGTCTGTCTTGATGTTGGTTTCTGATGAATCTTCCTTCCTGGTGAAGGAGGGTCCATCAAAGGCATGTTTCTGGGGTCTGAAACGGGCTTTTTACAGACAGGGATGCATGATAACTATCAGACCGATAACAGGAAATATGACGTCATCCCGATAACTCTGATATCATGACCAATATCCCCGATAACATATATATTTTTGTCAACACAGCAGTGTCTCGCTCCCTCTGAGCCTTGAATGACCGGCAGTGAATGTTATGTTCAAGTGACGTCGGCATTATCAGAAAAACGATTTCTCAGTAAGGAAAATCAAGAATACCCCCTCATGCCAGAAAACAACTTGTTAACTTGGTCATAATTTTGGTAGTTGCTGACTTGAATTGATATTCACAGTATTTTCCCACATGTTACACAAAAAAAAGAAAAAGAAAAGGCTGAAAGAACGACTAGCAAACGAGGGAACGTGGGAATTTACGTTACACCTTGAATGCAGCCTGCAGCACAGTGTCCTGATCACAACATCATGGCGGCGTGGAACTTTGTTAAAGTTTCAGAAGAAGATAGTTTGGTGGTTATTTGTGACGAATCCTCCGAGTGAATTTTACGAGGAGGGAAGCACAAGCTTTAATACGTAAAACCTGATCAGCCACCTACAACATAACAATCACTTCCATGGAGTTTTGAAATCGCGCTAACGCGAGCTAATGGAAGCTAATGGAAGCTAATGCTAACGTGCACAAGCCAGCAGCAGTCTCTCCTCTCCCTCATTCCTCTCATCTAAAGCTTCCATGAGATAAAAAAAATTAAAAATAAAACTACTGAACTCATTTACTTTAATTAAAGGTATTAATTTAAATAGAACCACAAGCCAAAATCCTTTAAATGTTAATCTTTTTCAGTTAGTAATTCTGATGCATGTATTTCCATCAGTTCAAGGAGCCTTTATTTTTTATATCAGTCAGTAATGAACCTTATTTAAGTTGATGTGAGATATCAAATAGGTTTGTTTGATAGTTTTACGAAAATGTTTGAGATGTTTGCCAATAGTTTTTCTTTGGAAAAAATAAATATCTGTTCATTTAAGTCAAAACTTTTTTTGATTTTGTTCATAGTATTGATCGTTATCGGTTATCGCTTTATAAAAACAGTTATCGTGCATCCCTAATTACAGATATTAGCTTGTCGTTTACGAGCTCCTGAGCTGCTCCGTGAAGGTACGGATCCAGCGATTCCTTTAGGTCTGCAGATGAACGAACCTCCGATCTCCGTCTCTGCAGATACTACTTCCCCACGTACGAGAACGACGCCCTCCTGTGCACCCTGTCTGACAGCGACGACGACGGTGGAGGCCAGGCGCATCGCGGTGATGACATCCCCGTGATCTCAGAGGACATCTCCAACCTCAGAGCGCTCAGACAGACCAGCGTCCTCAACCGGCTGCTTAAGAACAGAGGCTCCTGCAGCTAGCATGATGCCTGGACTGATTTTCTTTTGGGGGAGGGGTTTGGGTGACGTGTGCACCTGGACATGCAGCAGCACGTTTCTCTGCAGGTCGGCGGTTCCTCCTGAGGGAGGAAGAAGAGCGTGTAGCCCTTACATGCACGTTTAGAGGTACCAGACGACTGAACTGAACTGCGCTCAGGTGCTGTTGAGATTTAAAGCTGCTCTTTATTTCCTTCAAAGTAATAAAGAGGAGTTTGAATATCCATTTTGAAAATGGACTTTTGTGTTCACTGGGGTATTAGAGGAGCTGTAGTGGCGTTATCCGACCACCAGGTGGCAGGATTCACTCACCTTCAGGCAGAAACGGAGGCTGGCTGCAGATATGTTTTAAGAAATAAAACCCCTCAAGAGCCAAACCCGCCGTCGCTCTATGAGCCAGTTTCACCGCAGTTCCAGAGGGACGGGAATCCAGACTTGAACTGGTCTCTGCTGACTGTAGGGACAGGAGACGGGGACGAGGACCTTCCATGTTGTCCCAACAGAGCTCCTCCCCGTCAGACTGCAGGATTATCTGTGGTTCCTGGAGTTTCCAGAAGTAGACGTGAGGCAGAGCCTTCAGTTCCCAGGATGCTCGCTGGTGGCATCAACTCCTAGTTTGTGTTTGGGATGATCTCAATCTAATCAGCTCATCTTCTATCTGAGGCTTGTTCTTCTGCAGGTATGGGTTTCTGGAGGACCTCCGTCCCCTCCCTATCTTCCTCGCTCTGCTCTTTCTGTGCTGTTATTAATCCGGGCTCTTGAGCGATAACCGAATGTCCGTTGGACCACAGTGGAATAACACAGACCTGATCAGAGAACAGTTGGACTGCCCTGAACCAGTTTACCTCCTCTGTGAAGGGTTTTGAGTTTCCTTTTGTTCTGAATTACGCCTCAGTTTGACCTGAACTGAATTAAAACCAGTTCACCTGAGGAGGCCTGGTTGTTACCCTGAACGCTGACCTCCTGGGGTGGATCCAGATGCTCCTTTTTCTTCTTCTCAGTCACATCCATTCCTGTGGCCTGATTCTGATTCTGGAATGATGGGCAGTTGCCAATAAAACCATCCTTTTGAACTGGGAATTCACAAAGAGCATCCAGTGCCTCATCATTATGGAGCCCCGTTTGGGTCAAAATTCAATGAATAAATGAGTCTATTATTATGAAATACAGGCGTTTATTACTATGAAATACGTATCCATTATTATGAAATATTTCCCATTATTATGGGAAAAAAATGTAATTATTATGAAATATATTTTTATTATTATTTAATCTTAGTTTAATGCATAATAGTTTATTTCAGAATGGATTTTTTTATTTAAGAATGAGCTTTTCCATAATAATGACATTTTGCCACTGGGCGGGACCAGTGGTTGACCTGCACGCTCATTGGCTGATCCTTCTCCATTCTACGCTCTGACATCAACTAGTTTTGGCCGTGAGGTCCCGTTAGCAGCGGGCCGTGGCGTCATCAAGGTGCGCTGCTAGTCCGATTGTAGCTATGGCAGCTTGGACTGAGCTACGGGAAACCTTGACCAGTTAGCAGACAATATCGAAAATGATAATTTATCAGGTGATATACTATTTTGACCCGATTTGACAATCCACTGTTCTGTTGCTTATGACTGAATGAAAGAGCAGCCAATCACATAAATGGCTCCGCCCTCTCTGCTGTGATTGACACACAAATCATTCCTATGAAAAACAAAGCCATTATTATGTAAAAGCTCATTCTTATGAAAAACGAAACCATTATCATAATAATGGGAAATATTTCATAATAATAAACGCCTGTATTTCATAATAATAGACTCATTTATTCATTGAATTATGACCCAAACGGGGCTCCATACATCAAGGATTCCAGCAAGTCCTGTTCATTTTCAGATTTATGTGGAATAACAGTCGTTCTTCTCACCTTTGAATATGGCATAAATCTTAAAAAGCAGGTTGAATACATAAATGATCCAATGAGGCAGGAAAAGTCAGCGTTTCCGGTCTCCAGGTCTCCGGCGGTGGCTCTTAATGCAAGACGATAAAATCAAGTTTATGGGTCTGCAGTTGTGACAGTCGAGATGAGTCATGGTGTCGTTTCAGAGAATTTTAGACCTACCGGATCAATAATGCATCGATGGTGAGGATTTACTCACGTCCTTCACCTTTTCATTCTAAAAGTTTAAATACTTTTAGAAACTCCCAACTCTAATACTTATCTGTTTTATTTTATTTCATTCATGAACAGATTACCAAAGTAAAGAAAAGCCATAGAAGTGAAATATGCCACCATAGACTGTTCAGCTACCCTGCTCCCCGCTCACCCTTCTGTTCTCAGACAACCAACACTGTTCACCAGCTGGCGTCTTCCATTTAGCAAATAAAAACAGATCAAATGTGAAAGTCTCCTTGGTTCTCAAACTATTAAAACGTTTAATAAAAGCGAGGTTGATGAAAGATGATGGTTTTGTGAACAGTTCAGTTTTATTTGTACAGGACCAACAAAAGTCATCTCAGTGCATGTTACAGAAGAAGAAAACACGTCCAGTTCAATCCAGTTATATTCCAGTTAAATCCAACTCATTACAGTATTATTCACATTATATTAACATTATATCAGGCAGCTTAGCGAAGGAAACCAACAGGTTATGTCAAGTTTATAACGATTCAATCCCCCTTCCTGAAATTTAGTAATTAATTACTAAACTACAGTGTTCTTAGGTCTTGACCAGTTAAATTTTATTTGGAAGCAGCTCCTATCTACTGCAGCTGTGATCGTTTGTCCATCCTGCCACTGCTCCCTGAACCACCGTCCCACGCCTCCCTCTGGCTGCACAACGACCATAAAATGTCATAAAATGTTTTCACTTCCTTTTTTTTTTTTTTTTTTTTTCAGAGGTGTGTCACATGAAGACTTCATGATAGTATTTACGTTCATGATTTACCATCTATGATTATATTGTACTGGCTCTTAACATGATGCTGAATTAAATACTTGAATTTAAATATCAAAATTGTGATTTGAATATTTCAACCCCTGGAGTGCCACTGGAGAATGATGTTAGACTTTTTCTTACTTCATGTTCCACTGGTCTCCTGCCGGTGGAACATGCCCGAACACCACTCGAGGGAGGCGTCCAGATCTTCGAACCACTTCAACTGGGTCGGAACAAAGATCTACCAGTAGACAGAGCCTTGCCGTGGCTCAACTCTCTCTTCACCACAACAGACCAGTACAGAGAGCACATTAGTGCAGGTGCTGCACCAATCACCAACCAACCCTGAGATACCTAAACTCCTCCACTAGAGGCAGAACTTCACCACCAACCTGGAGAAGACCTTCTACCTAAGGGTGCACGATAATTATCGACCCGATAACTATCGGGCCGATAACAGGAAATTGTGACGTCATCCCAATAAGTCCGATATCACGACAAATAGCCCCAATAACTTATATATTTTTGTCAACACAGCAGTGTCTCGCTCTCTCTGAGTCTTGAATAACCGGGAGTGAATGTTATGTTCAAGTAATGTCGGCATAATCAGAAAAATTATTTCTCAGTAAGGAAAATCAAGAATACCCCCTCATGCCAGAAAACAACTTGTTAAGTTGGTCATAATTTTAGTAGTTGCTAACTTGAATTGATATTCGCAGTATTTTCCCACATGTTACACATAAAAATAGAAAAGGCTGAAAGAATGACGAGCAAACAAGGGAACGGGGGAATTTACGTTACACCTTGAATGCAGCATTGTGACACAGCATGCTGATTAAAAAAAAAAAAAAAAACATGGCGGATTGTATGGAACTTCGCTAAAGTTTAAGAAGAAGATAGTTCGCTGGTTATTTGTGACAAATGCTCCAAGCGAAGGAGGGAAAAACAGCACAGGTTTTAATACGTCAAACCTGATCAGCCACCTGAAACACAACCATCGCTTCCATGGAGTTTTGAAATCGCGCTAACGTCAGCAAACACGAGCTAATGTGAGCGAACCAGCACCAAGTCTCCCCTCCCCGCTCCTCTCATCTAAAGCTTCCATGAGATTAAAAAAAAAAACTACTGAACCTCATTTACTTTAATTAAAGCCATTCGTTTGAATGGAACCACAAGCCAAAATGCTTTAAACGTAATTTTTTGTTACTATGGAGTGAACTTTTTCAGTTTATTTACACAGACAACCCTAACTTGTGTCAGTACATTATGCATTATTTTTTATTGTCATTGAGGAATGCATTTTTTTTTTCAGTTTGTAATTGTGATGCATGTATTTCCATCAGTTCAAGGAGCCTTTATTTTTTATATCAGTCAGTAATGCACCGTATTTAAATTGATGTTAGATATCAAATAGGTTTGTTTGATAGCTTTATGAAAATGTTTGAGAGCCTTGCCAATAGTTTTTATTGGAAAAAAATAAATATCTGTTCATTTAAAGAGTCAAAACTGTTTTTGATTTTGTTCATAGTATTGATGTAATGATCTTAGGTATATGTGTGCGTTATCAGTTATTGGTATCAGCCTTTAGAAGCTGAAAGTTATCAGTATCGGTTTTAAAAAACAGTTATCGTGCATCCCTACTCCTACCCTTCTCTGAGGACCATGGTCTCAGATCTGGAGGAGCTGATACTCAGTCTGCTTCACGCTCAGCTGTGAACCGCTCCAGTGAGAGCTGAAGATCCACTCGATGAAGCCAACAGGACCAGGTGGTCTGCAAAAACCAGAGGCAATCCTGGGGTCACTGAACCAGAACCCCTCTGCTCCTTGGCTGCTCCTAGAAGTTCAGTCCATCAACTTTATAGAATCAGAGACAACGATCAGCCCTGATGGAGTCCAGCTCTCACTGGAAACCAGTCTGACTACAACCAGCAACGTGGACCAGACTCTCCCTCCATTTGTACAGGGACTGGACAGCCCGTAACAATGGTTTCAGTACCCCAGACTCCTGGAGTACCACCCCCCTACAGGACACCCTGAGGGACACGGTCAGATGCCTTCTCCAAGTCCACAAAACACATGTGGACCGGTTGGGTCAATTCCCATGATCCCTCCAGGACCCTGGTGAGGGTCTAGAGCTAGTCCAGTGGTCCAGGACCAGGACTGAACCCACATTGTTCGTCCTGGATCTGAGAACCGACCATGATCGGACTCTCTCCTCCAGCAGACCTGCATAGACCTGACCAGGGAGGCTGAGGACTGTAATCCCCACCTATTCCAACTCCTCCCACATTTCTGCCTCAGAAACCCCCGAGGCTGCAGCCCACTTGGCCTGTCGGTACTCGTCTGCTCCCTACCAAGTCCCACAAGCTAACCGAGCCTTGGAGGACCCCTTCTTCAGCCTGACGGCCTCCCTCACCTGAGGTGTCCACCACCGGGTTTGAGGATTGCCTCCACGACAGGCACCGATGACCTTACGGCCGCAGCTCCGGTCAGCCGCCTCGACAATGGAGGTGTAGAACATGGCCCACTTGGACCCGATGTCCACCACCTACGTTTTAAGTAGGGCTGGGCAAGTAAACGCGTTATTATCGCGTTAATGCATTAGATTATTAATGCCGACATTTATTTTATCATGCGTTAACGCATGTTGCTCACATGCTTTTGTTTTGAAAAGTCTGTTACTGGCTGCCGGAAGATAATTGGCAGCTAAAGTTTAAACAGACATGGAGAACGGTAAAAATCAGTGAACTTTACAGTTCTGGTAGCAACTCAGGTAGCAATATTAACAATTCCGTCTGAAAAAAAAACTTTCAAACCCCTTTGTTCAAGACGATCGCGTCATTCCTCCATGTTCCATCAGATCTGCTCCATGTGTTCACTGTCCTGCTGTTCTCTAGCTGGTTACTGCAGTGCAGCTCCATCTAGTGGCACAGATGTGTAATGACAACAGAAAGTCTATTCCTTGATTATAAAACAAAGCCATTTCTGGGTCACATAAACCATTCAATAAAATATTAAAAACAAATTCAGTCCCGTGGCCTGTTTGCTAAAATTGAAATATGAAAAAAGGCATTTTTTGTGTTTTTTTGTGATTTTGTGTTATATTAAAAAACTGAAAAAAAAAAGTCACTTTTTAATTTTTTACATTTTTGAATGACAATTGAAAAATGAAAAAAAAAAAAAAACAAATAATACACAGATAATAACAGATTGGTAAAGTTACAGAACTTTAACACGGACATTTTCATTTTAAAGTTCTCCCAGACGGAGGATTCAACAGAAACAAGGTTATTTGTAACAACTGACAAGTTGAACTCCCCGTTAAAAGTTTCTGCTGTTACCTCAGAAATTACCTGTTTTAATGTTCTGATTGTGGCTCAGGATTTTGTTGGTAGACTTTTTTTATTATTCATAACAAAACAGGATGACATTAATGCCCTGGCAGTGGCAATACGCTTTTATTTTTATTTTATTTTACATTTTTTAAGATGAGATTTACACTAAATATGTGTTACTGGCAAGTGCTGATGTTAAAAGTGTTTGAACAACAAATGTTATGGCACTTTAGTTCATATGGCAGCAGAACATTTAAATAAGTGACCTTTACACTACTTTTGATTTCATTGATTTTGCATATACAATGCGATTAATCCCGATTAAATATTTTAATCGTTGCCCAGCCCTACTTTTTTTTTTATTTTATTTTTCAAATTTCGTATAGGCATTAGCTACTGCTATATACTGCCTGTCTACAAAAACTGCAGACAATGGAGAGAGCACCAAATACGGGTATTTTTCTCTAATTTCTGAAAGCAACACAAGCACGATACTGTCACCCCACACAAAGTGAGTGGGAAGCAAAACGCCTGAGTCCTGAAAGGTGTAGTCCCGCCTTACTTTCTGTCAAGAAGAAGTATATATATATATATATATATATATATATATATATATATCTATATATATATATGTATATATATGTATATATATATATATATATATATATATATATATAACAAAGAAATTAAAAAGAAAAACCACAAAAGCTGGTCATTAGCATTTTATACATACAGTATTTAGAGAGAAAGCTCCAGAAGTGGAGATCAATATGGCTTCAGATTACCTGACTGTCAACGTCAGTTAAATAGTTGCATTGTTCAGACTACACAACTGCCTGCCTTTTAATCAGGAGTCCTATAGTTGTTCACACCACATGACTGACTGGTTTTGTCATGCATGAGGAGTTACACAGGAAATGATGCAAAACGAGCTGTTTTTTGTTGATAATGGACTGAGGAAAGAAGTGAGTCATGCAGTTCCTTTACTAAATGCTGTATGGCACACCGCCACCATCACTAATCCGTCACACTCCCACCTCGCTCTCATACTGGCTGTAACTTGGATGTGGACTTGTGGACAGCTCAGGTGAGCTTCTCTGATGCGTCTTTGAGTTGTTCACACATAAAGATCGGGTGGTGACTGGTGAGCTACGATCAATCACAGATTTGCCTTTGATCGAGGGTTTTTTTTTTTGTCGCTCAGCAACTTGCAAATTGGTCTTCAAGTCACGTATTGTGAAGGCGGCTTTAGAAAATATGCTGAGCTAAAGGAAGCTAGTCTGAAACAGGAACTCTGAAAAGAATCAAACATGATGCCCAGATGAGAACAGAAATGTCCTCCACCCGCCTGCAACCATATATCTTGTTTTGCGTGCGTGAGGTTTGTAACGGGAACTACATTCACATGAGAACGTACGTCAGACTGATGAGACTCAACACCAGCAGGTGGGAACACGTCGCGCCAACACACCGACTCTTTGAGCTGGTGACGGGCTGCTGAACGCCGCCGAACCTCAGGACCGATCTGCAAGGCTCGTTGCCGTAGCACATGCAGTCAAACCTGCGACTGAACCACGTGACGTCGGCCTGTGAGAGGCTGCCAATCACAGTCAGCGGGCCACCGGCGACCCGCTTGATCCGATAGCGGCTCGGGTCAAGGTGAAGGAAGACATCGTCGTCCCAGATCTTCCTCACACAGCGACCCTGGCCTTGGCAGAGAGCCTCGCTGCAGAGTCGCGTTGCGGTGGAGACGTTCAGGATGTATGGATTCATGACGTGATCCAAGTGATGCTGGGCATCGAAGCAGGAATCCTAGAAGGATTATCAAATCATTTAGTGGCTGTTAGAGGAACTGTTAAAACATTTAGATGAAAAAAAAAATCATTCTACCTCCGTATCTGTGACGTTCATGTCTCCCCAGGAGATGACACCAGCAGCGCCAAGAGCTGCAGCTTCTCCAACAGTGTTGACGAGATCAAACTGCAAAAACATCAGGCAGTCAGAGACGAGCAGCACATGGACTTCCACATAGACGTCAACTGGTAAACCAAACTCACCAACTCACTAAAACATTTAAATTTAATAAACTGTTCGTAGAGCTGCTTGTTCTGTTCTGCTGCTTTTCAATAAAGGTCCGAATCTACTCTTGAGATGAAAAT
Organism: Hirundichthys speculiger; assembly: GCA_018398805.1. Taxonomy (NCBI): domain Eukaryota; kingdom Metazoa; phylum Chordata; class Actinopteri; order Beloniformes; family Exocoetidae; genus Hirundichthys; species Hirundichthys speculiger. Next base: position 133,833 of record JAGFBZ010000680.1, on the reverse strand, counting down.
CCTTTCAAATACTTGCATCTTTCATGGCTGAAGGAGGCAGATGGTGGGCCGGGGAAGCATGCTAACCACTTTTAAAAAGGTACTGTTGCAGGCATAAGAAATGGATTGTGGAATCAGTGAATGGTTCATCTAAATTAGAGACCCGAGAAGGTCCTTATCAGGCTGTCAAAGTAATATCTAGTGCAAGATGAGTATATACAATACACAAAGGGTGAATTCCAATTCCTCCCTTAACCCTCAATCTCAAAAATGCGCGCTCCCATAATGTGCAAGTGCTGTCCCGACTGTCAGAAAGTCAAGTTGAGGGACAAGTTTGAATACTGAGATTCTCCGGCACCACCCCTGGGAGTAAGGGCTACCCAGAAGGCACTGCATATCTTCGCCAAGACATCTTTGAAAAGGATGGTGCTGAAAAAAAGCGAGTAACAAATGTAAGTTTTTTTTGTAGTCAATAAAGATATAAATGTTATGAAACCACCTTCTTGTCTTGGTTATATATCTATATATTATCTTATTATTCTTTACTTCTTCATCGCCGTCGTTTTCTTGACAGACTGAAGGTAGCTTTGGCGTAAGGCCGCCCCCTACAGTCTGAAGACGTAATTGCACTCAAGGGGTTTCCCATTTCTAAGTCACAAGATAGCCCTGACACTTATTTTTGGGTCAAGATTGAGGGTTAGAGACTGAGGGTTAAGGGAGGAACTGACCTTTTGGTAAGCACCACCCCCTCCCTAGTTACTGTTGCTAGGTTGGACAAACTTTCTGCTCCTGTGTTAAGGACTGTGTTAATTTGCTATTTTTCCGATGCCTATCAACCGTATTTACATTACACTAGAATAACGCTGTGGTAAAATATTGCTGCTGGGGACCTGCAACAGTGACTCGAGGTGTCCAGAACGTTTGGAGGGACATTTTTATTCCCTTTCCCAAGACAAAACAAACGCTGGAAAACTGCAGGCTTTGGTTCAGTTATGTGTCCGTCCACACAAGCAACTGAACGTGGGGAAAGTTACAAAACACACCTACATTTACGTCAAGGTAAGTTTACTTTGTTTAGTTGATGATTGATTTAACCACCGTTGAGTAAAAGTAATAATTTGATTTAGCAGCAGGGAGGGTGATGAGTTCTCCGTTAGCATTAGCTCTGGTCCATAGGTCTGTCCCACACCAGAGCTATGTTAACATCAGACAGTCGCAGCATTGTATTAATATAATTAATAAAGTGATGTTAACATCCCTAGCCTCACCTTATACCTAACAAAATAAATATCCAGGGCCATATATATTTGTAGACAACAAGGCAGGCTTATAGGTGGCTAGCGAGCTCTGGTCCGTAGTGGTGAAGTTGTCAACACTATGGATCAGAGCTAAATCATATTATTACTTTTACTAAATGGTGGTTAAATCAATCATCTAATAAACAAAGCTAACTTACCTTGGAGTAAATGTAGGTGTGTTTTGTAACTTTCCTCAAATTCAGTTGTGGACGGACACAACTTAACCTCCAGTGTTTGTTTTATCTTGGGAAAGGCACCTTTCGGTGCTTACCGAAAGGTCAATTGGAATTGGCCCATAGACTGTACTAGGATATTGTTTATTTTAGAAAGCTGGTTGGTTCTTACCTCTGACATGTAGTCGTCAACGCTGTCCTTATACACAGGTCTTATGTAGGCGTAGATGGGGATGGAGTAGGATCTGTCGGGGAGGGTTGAGACCCTCATGGCCTCACGGATGCGATGGCGGACATACAGTCGGGCCTGCTGGGAGTCTCTGAGCACCACCTCCAGATAGATGGATGGATAGAGCGCTGTGGACTCTCTCCAGAGCCACAGCAGGTTGTCGTTTCTGTCTATCTCAATGGGAGGACACTCTCCAGTGAAGCCCAGCATGTCCTGGTTGTAGTCGTAGTTGTAGCAGTCAGGGAATAAATAGTAACCCCAAAGTCTGTTTGGCCTCAGTTTCTTCCCGATGCTGAGGGATCGGATGAAGTACTTCTTCGCTGCACGTTCAAACACGAGTTTCGCCCGGTCCTCCGCTTCATCTTCAGTCAGAGATGGATTTTTCCTCTTCACCGTTTCAACTGAGTAATCGCGGTAGATGTCTTTGCTCCCCCAGTTTCGGACCCACAGTGGCCTCCACTCCTCAAAGTCCAGCACAGCCAGACCTGGTCGGTTTGTGGGGATGTAGTACTCGACGTCGTCCTCGGCCAGCTCGCGGTGCTCCTTCATATCCACTAACTGGGGGAGACCATCGTCGTACAGCTCTCCGGTGTCTTCGTCTATATAAGGGAAGACGCCGAAACGGTCTATGTAGAAGAGGGAGATGCTCTGATTTGTCGCCGTTTTCAGCGTGCTGCTCACGAAGCTGAAGTAGGAGAGGTCGAGAGGTATCTCGAAGTGGATTTCACAGAGCTCTGTCGGGGCGTTCCACATGAACATGAAGTGGTCTCCAGGGAGCATGGGAGGGTCCGTCCTCGGTAAGGCACCGCTGGAGTAAAGGAGGGCCATCACGGTGACAAAGACGGATGGGACATGCCGTGTGTCACGGGCCCAGTCAGTCGGACTCATTGTCATAGGGACTGGATCTGAAAAAGAAGAGGACACAAATTCAGATGGTGAATGAAATGAGTTCCAGTCGCCCAAAGAGAGCTGAGATCCAGCAGATCCACTACAGAGGACTGAACGAGGCTGGATGGATGGATGGATGGATGGATGATGGATGGATAGATGGATGGATGGATGGATGGGTGGATGGATGGATGATGGATGGATAGATGGATGGATGGATGGATGGGTGGATGGATGGATGATGGATGGATAGATGGATGGATGGATGGATGGGTGGATGGATGGATGGATGGGTGGGTGGGTGGATGATGGATTAGTGATGGATGATGGATGGATGATGGATGGATTAGTGATGGATGGATGGATGGGTGGGTGGGTGGATGATGGATTAATGATGGATGGATGGATTAGTGATGGATTGATGGATGGATGGATTGATGATGGATGGATGGATGGATGAATGGATGATGGATTAGTGATGGATGATGGATGGATGATGGATGGATAGATGGATGGATTAATGGATTAGTGATGGATGATGGATGGATTGGATGGAGGATGGATGGATGATGGATGGATGGGATGGATGGGATGGATGGATGGTGGATGGGATGATGGATGGCTGGATGGATGGATGGATGGATGGATGGATGGATGGATGGATGGCTGGATGGATGGATGGATGGATGGATGGGGATGGATGGATGGATGGATGGCTGGATGGATGGATTGGAGTGATGGATGTGATGGATGGATGATGGATGGATGATGGATGGATGGATGGAGCTGGTGGCTGGATGGATGGGGATGGATGGGATGGATGGATGGATGCTGGATGGCTGGATGGATGATGGATGGGATGGATGGATGGATGGATGGATGGATGGATGGATGGCTGCTGGATGGATGGATTGGATGGATATTGATGGATGGATGATGGATGGATAGATGGATGGATGGATTATTGATGGATGAATGATGGAGGGATGGATGGATGGATGGTTGGATGGATGGATGATGGATGGATGGATTATTGATTGATGGATGGATGGATGGATAATGGATGGATGGATTATTGATGGATGAATGATGGAGGGATGGATGGATGGATGGATGGATTATTGATGGATGAATGATGGAGGGATGGATGGATGGATGGATGGATTATTGATGGATGAATGGATGGAAATAAGTTCCCTCAGTGATCCAGCAGCTCGTGTGTCGTGATGAAGATCTAAATCCAGCAGAAAGACGACTCTTTGAAAGGCAACACAAGCCAGAAGAAAAACTCAGCTTTTGTTAAAATACACTAGAAAGAAAGTCTTTCATCACTTTGTTTCCTTTTTCCAGCATCATCATATTTGTTGTTGTTATCCTCGTAATGCGTCAATCCAAATGATTGACTTCTTTTCTGTTATGTCACTAAAACTACCATCTGGTTCAAACTGTCATCCGTCTGGTCCGTTGGTTTAAGACCAAACACCTGAAAAACAAAGGAAAGATTTAGATCCAGTTCAGTTTAATAACGGGACTGAAGAGAACGAAAAGCGGTACCCCCCCAGTCTGGTACATCTGGGCCTGTCTTATCCCATGTTGCTGACAGGGGTGATATGATGGCACATGTGCTGAATTGTCTGTTTTGATTATTCTGAGGAGGAGGAGCTGACTCAGTGTTTATCTTGAATTCTCTTCGTTGCATCAGACGAGACGCAGCTTCATTTAATGATTGATGTTCTCATTTCCTGCCAACTTTAATAAACAGACTGACAGATTAACGGCACTTCTCGCCACATCGCTGATCGTCAGAGAAGATATCCTCTGCAGAGGTGAACACAGCCTCTGAAGAATAGAAAACAGCGGGAGATTTGTGGATGGATGGAGCCGACGTCCTCACTGTTTTTAGTCTCTTTTGGGCAGAAGAACAAGTTGAAACCAGCAGCAGACTGCTTCCATGTGGAAGAATGTAATATAGAGAACAATGGGTTTTTTTCTTTTTTTGTTTCTGCTGAATGAAAACAGCTGGCTGCTGCTGGAGACACAAACATTAACTGTGATGGAGACAGCAGCTAGAAAACTCACGCCTTCCTTCTAACAACTTCAAGAGCTTCTTTGAAGGAATAAATTGGACAAATTAGGACGTCCAGGATAATAACTGGCCTCCCTCTGAGACTTCAGTCTCACATGGACATCTGCTGCTGCTTCTGACTGAGCCAGATGTTCAAATCCACATGTTGACTCTTTTACAAAACTGAAATGTAATGATGGCGTTATTAAAGATTCAGTTCATTAAAACAGTACCAAACAGTATTTGGGCTTCTTCGAGGATACGCTTAAATTTGCTTCATCCTGAAAGAAGCAGTTAGGTTTATAGCACCTCGGGGTTTTTAACAATTAAAAGATACTGGAAATGACTCGCAGCAGTAGTTTCTACCGGAGGAATGACCAGAGCCAGTTCTGAGGAGCTGAAGAGGAGACATCTCTAGATGAGGAGGTGAGGTTTAAACCAATTCTTCATCATGGGAAATCAACTGGATGAACTTGGACACAGTGGGAATCTCATAATCTAGTATTATATGTGTTTGAAGAGCGTGTCGATGCAGCACCATCTTGACTCCAAGGTCTCTCTGATTGGCTCTCAGACTGAACGAGCAGGAGGAGACTGCAAATGAACCACTAAGGGGATGTGCTACAAATGTAGCGCATTTGTAGTTAACGTACTTCCATCAACTCTCCCCGAACGTAAAGATCATTTAGCGAGTCTGTCGGTGAACAGACAGAGGTAACGTGTAGTTCAGTAGGGTTAGGCATCGAAAAACGATTCCAAGTAGGAATCGGTTCCTAGCGTCCGGTTCTGGAATCGTTTAGAAGATTTTTGAATTTCGATTCCTATTTTCGGTATTAAGTATCTGCGCTATTTTTATTCTTTATTTTTTGATTTACTGCATTAGTTTGTTGATGTTACTCCCGTTGCTCCCGTCGCTTCTTCGACTGCAACAGAGTCCGTCTAGATCCAGAAACTCTTGCCTTCTCATATACAGTGGTACCTCTACTTACGAACGTCTCTACATACGAAGTTTTCAGGTTACGAAATGCCTCAAAGGGAAAATATTGCCTCTTGTTACGAAAGAAATTTCAGGATACGAAAGGCAGAAATACAGTAGCGCTGCTACTCGCAGCTCCCAGAGTTTACCGAACGTTAACATACTTGTCGGCTTTGTATCTCGGTTTGAAAGCGGTGCGTCCGAGCTGCTCTGCCATTGGCTATCGCTTAGTATCTTCCTGGCATCCCATTGGCTAGGAGGGCCTTTTGTCTGTATGAGCGTAACCCAGCAACCCAGGTAAACAAACAAGGTTATGTTTTTGTCGGCGTTTATCTGTCTGTTTCTAAAAGAGCAGATATGGTCATTTTCCTAAACAAAAACTGTTGATTTCGTTTTTTGTTGGGCAAAATGTATTTTGGAGGCCAACTGCCAACTGTAAGTTGTTTAACATTTAGGCTGTAAGTGAATTCTGTGTGTGCATATGTGCATGCAAGCATGTGTAAGAATAAAAATGGCCTGTTTCCTGCGTAAATGTGTCACAGTTTTTTAATGAAAAAATTCTACTGTTAGATAAGTCGCAATCTGTTGACCTGCACATCAAAGAATCGGAATCGAGAATCGTTTTGAACAGGAATAGAAACAGAGAATCTGAATCAGAATCGGAATCGGAACTGGAATCGTTAAAATCCAAACGATGCCCAACCCTATAGTTCAGTGTCTCGCACAAGGACACACGAGCAAACAACTGCCAAGCAGCAGCAAAATGTGTAGTTTCCCAAAAAGATCCCTTATAACGGCTGCTTCTGTGGAACTGAGCCGCTGGTGCGCTGGCGAGTGTTTGGCTGAAGAAACAAATGAAGGGCTGTCCTCCAGCTGAGCCGTCAGCTACTCAGAATATAGTCTTGGACTCACCTTCTGCCAGGTTTAGAGCCAACGGTTGGAGGAATCGCTTGGGTTTTTATTTTTTATTTCACAATACTTATTATTGAAGTAAAATATTGAATACGTCACCAGGAGAAAAAGTTCCCTGGATGGTCTGAAACTAAAAAAACAAACTGTTACGAAGATGACTGGGACAACTTCTAACTTCTACCCAGTTTCAGTGAGAAAAGCAAGAACTACTTTTATTTATTCCTCTGTTTGTGTGCATAAGTTTGAAACATTTGTTGGTTGTGAAGGTCTCACTCCTCCGTTGCTCTGACCAGTCTGTGACCAGCCACAGCTGGTCACAGACTGGTCACAGACTGGTCACAGGCTGGTCACAGACTAGTCAGAGAATGGTCACAGACTGGTCACAGACTAGTCACAGACTGGTCACAGACTGGTTACAGACTAGTCAAGACTGGTCACAGACTAGTCAGAGAATGGTCACAGACTGTTCACAGACTAGTCAGAGAATGGTCAGAGAATGGTCACAGACTGGTCACAGACTAGTCACAGACTGGTCACAGACTGGTCACAGACTAGTCACAGACTGGTCACAGACTAGTCAGACAATGGTCACAGACTGGTCACAGACTAGTCACAGACTGGTCACAGACTAGTCACAGACTGGTCACAGACTAGTCAGAGAACTGGTCACAGACTGGTCACAGACTAGTCACAGACTGGTCACAGACTGGTCACAGACTGGTTACAGACTAGTCAGAGAATGGTCAGAGAATGGTCACAGACTGGTCAGACTAGTCACAGACTAGTCAGAGAATGGTCACAGACTAGTCAGACTAGTCACAGACTGGTCTCAGACTAGTCACAGCTAGTTACAGACTAGTCAGAGAATGGTCACAGACTGGTCACAGACTAGTCACAGACTGGTCACAGACTGGTTACAGACTAGTCACAGACTGGTCACAGACTAGTCAGAGAATGGTCAGAGAATGGTCCCAGACTGGTCACAGACTGGTCACAGACTGGTTACAGACTAGTCAGAGAATGGTCAGAGAATGGTCACAGACTGGTCACAGACTAGTCACAGACTGGTCACAGACTGGTCACAGACTAGTCAGAGAATAGTCACAGACTGGTCACAGACTAGTCACAGACTGGTCAGAGACTGGTCACAGACTGGTTACAGACTAGTCAGAGAATGGTCAGAGAATGGTCACAGACTGGTCAGACTAGTCACAGACTAGTCAGAGAATGGTCACAGACTAGTCAGACTAGTCACAGACTAGTCACAGACTGGTCTCAGACTAGTCACAGCTAGTTACAGACTAGTCACAGACTGGTCACAGACTAGTCACAGCTGGTCACAGACTAGTCAGACTAGTCACAGACTAGTCACAGACTGGTCACAGACTACTAGTCACAGACTAGTCACAGACTAGTCACAGACTAGTCAGACTAGTCACAGTAGTTACAGACTAGTCACAGACTGGTCACAGACTAGTCACAGACTGGTCACAGACTGGTCACAGACAGTCACTAGACTAGTCACAGACTGGTCACAGACTAGTCAACAGACAGGTCACAGCTCACAGACTAGTCACAGACTGGTCACAGACTAGTCACAGACTAGTCACAGACTAGTCACAGACTGGTCACAGACTGGTCACAGACTAGTCACAGACTAGTATGAGACTGGTCCCAGATTGGTCACAGACTGATCACAGAATAGCCAGACACTGGTTCCAGACTGGTCAGAGACTGGTCACAGACTAGTCACAGACTAGTCACAGCTGGTCACAGACTGGTCACAGACTAGTCACAGACTGGTCACAAACTAGTCATAGACCGTAAAAACAGACCAACAGGTCTCTCAGATAGTTGCTCCTGACCTTCACTGTCTTTAGTTTGGTGTTGTTATTAACCACTGTGTTTAGACTCTTATTTGTAACTTTTAATTACAAAATGAGTGTCTTTAAAGCCTGACTCAGGGCAGAGTCAGGGGCTAATCTTCTGGTTGGAGGTCAACTGACTGACTTTCAAGTGCCTCAGCGGTTCTTCCTCGGTACAGAGGAAGCAACGTCTTAGTCTCACTGACTAAACTAAACAAGTGGAAGTAGAAAAAAGTGATTGTCCATTTGTGAAAGCTGCAGCCCCGGTCTGGAGAGCGTTAGTGAGTCACAGCTGAATGCTGGGAAAATGTAAAGTTTCCCAGACTGTCCTTCCTGATAACTGTGTTCGGAGCATCGTCATTCAAATTCAGTAATATTTTATTAATCCTTGGAGAGAAATCATATTTTTACAGCATGAAGTCTGTCAGGACTTTAAAGACTCGTGGAAGGCTGCAGCTGTAGGAGGAGTGATCTGCAGAGTCAGAAGATCTAGTCCATGATGATCTAGTCCATGATGATCTAGTCCATGATGATATAGTCCATGACAGTCACTCCAACATTAGACTGCTGCAGCTCTTTATTGGTAGGATGTCCTACAACTACTCTGAACTGCCTCCAGTTAACCCAAAACCCAGTGAAACCCAGGAAAGAACTAAAGTTCTTCTTTTTACATATGAAGCCCTTAAGAGCTGAGCTTCTTCTCATCAGAATCAGAATCACTTTATTGCCAGGTACGATTTTACACATACGAGGAATTTGTTGCGGCGAGATGATCATCTTAGATCACTCAAAGTCATTATCGGGACTCTCGTGTGGATGTTTAGATGATCATTGTAATAAAGCCGGGGGTCAGAGCTGGCTCAGGTGGCCCTGCTTGATGGTTCTTTATGTTTTTTGTCCCTTTTCATCCAGCTTTTGTCCTCTCCACTGCTGCGTCCTGGTTGCTCAGGAAGGACGACTGCAAAGTTAAGATTTGAAGAAATCTTCTGAGCTCATTAGTTCGTCTGCGTCCAACAACCTACAATAATCTGCAAATGTTGCTGAGCTAAAGTTGTAGCCACGGGAGGCTACACCAGGCTGGTGTTGTCTCCCGCGGCTACAACTTTAGAACGTTGTTTACATTGTGTAGTAAATGTTGATTTTTACAAAATATGTTTTTTCAAGTTGTTTGCAAAATGTTAAAAATAAAAGGGTTCTGTATTTTAACTGCAACTATCATCATTCTGATTCCTTCACTTAATCAGAATCACGAGTGCCACCTCTTTGTAAATAGTATCATTTTGTGAGGCCATGCAAACCTGTATTAATACTAGTGGAGATATGAATGTTTTTCTACAATATTCACTCCTCGTGACAGTAAAATAGGTCATTCTAAGACAATTTACTGCAGCAATTCCTCTCTAAATGATTAGAAAATGTGGTTAACACCCAGTTTTGCCTTAAAAAAAAATACCGTAATATACCGTGAAACCGATATAATTTTGAAAAATACCGTGATATAAATTTTTGGTCATACCGCCCAGTACTATGATAAAGTCATACACGGGACAACTAATGTCACAGCTGGTTCAGGCGGATCTGCAAGCTGTTGCATCGTGGGTACATGCTTTATACAGGATTGAAACGGGAGGGGGTACTAACTTTAGCGCATAACTGAACACCTGCGTCAGCTGTACGAGGTGAAGGACACATGCAGGAGATACGGTCCTGCAGCTCTTCTCCAAACTGAAACAAGCACTCAAAGCCAGGAAACGTGTGTTTGGTGGGTTATTTCTTTGTCATAGTAATAGTAACCTGATCATTTCTCTTTCAAACGGAGCCACATTTGTCAGGAACGTGTATTACGCATCGTAAGGAAGAACGTGATCTATCCTCCCTCGTCTGCTTTTCATTCATTTATTCATTCTTCACACAAGAAGGCGTGTGAGCTTGTAACACGGTGTGTGCAGTTTTGTTGGCAGCTCGCCTCGTTCCTTTAAAGGTCAGAAATGTGCCGCCAGGCGGGTCAGGGGGTCAGGGGGTCAGAGGTCCTGGCAGAACCGTGCAACAACACCTGGAGATGTTCAGGTCACAACAACCTGTTGAGCCGAAACGAGAACGTTAAAGCAGACGTCGCTGAGTACCAACCTGCTCTCGGCGTCCGGCTTCCCGCTTCCCAAACTCCTCGTCTGGTGGGACGTTGAATCACGGTCTGCTGGTCTTTGACCTCCTGGTTTCCCCCCCGAACCTGTCGCTGCGGCGGCTCGAGTTACAGTCTGAACTGAGCACTTGTGGCAACTTGTCAGCACTGAGAGATTTGCAGCTCTGAGGTGTTCCCAGCTTTTTATTACCCCCCACCCCGCCCCACCCCGCCCACTCCCACACCTCCCGCCCGGAGGCTGATAACTGAGGAAACTCCAGATGTGGACAACATGTGGATGCCGGCGCTCATATCCGAGACATCTGCGGGGTCGGCGCAGGAATGTGGAGGCTCTGAACCCGTTTGTGGGTTTAAGTGGACCCAGATGAGGGAAAATCCACCGCTGGAGGGACGAGTCCCACGATGGCACCGTTCAGCTTCTGCTCAGCGTTGACGTCAGCAGAGTTCCAGCTTTATCTTTGCCCCTGTAACTCCCACAGTTGGCTGGAAACAAAGAAGCAAACAGCTCTGGATGGCTCGAGAGTGCTGACCTACGAGCGCTGACCGAAGGGCAGGTCTTTGGACCGGTCTCCAGAAAAGAAATGCAGCGCTCGTGTTGTAAATGCTGGAGCAGATAGAGATGATTTATGAGAGGCAGATCAGTGAGAGCAGCTGCAGAAAGGAAGCTTCTTATCTTCCAGGGTTGAGGAGGACGCAGGTCTACAACCCCAGTCAGAGGAGAGCTCTGGTTACCAGAGTTTCTTATTTCTATGCAGACTAGGGATGGAACGGTTACCGGTATTACGGTAAAGCGCGGTAAAATTTTACGCAATAACGATTACCGTTTATGTTTGACTTCATCTCATTATCGCAGTCGATTACCGGGATGTGTAATATCAGCCTCATTCAAGTCTGCCAGCGACTCGCGACTGTGTCTCGCGTGAATATGTAGCTTGTAACACCGGCATTGTAACGTTAGCATGGCGGAAAGTGGTGATAGCATGCAGGACATTTACCAACCCACTAAAAGGACGAAAGAATCTGGGCATATTGTTTTTTTTTTTTAAGAATCCAGAGGAACAACTGGTGGAGGACAGTTATCCTGTCTGCAGAGCACTTGTTTACGTTTTATTGTAATTTGTAGAAGCAACTTGAAGGAGCTAAGGCTAATGCTTCAAGCTACTGAGATGTTTGACCAGGACTAACCTGGTCGACGCGCTTCGCTAACTCATATTTCGTAAACGTTACCGTTGTTGATTGAAAAAGGACCAGAACGATGTTCTTCTGATGCAGTTAAAATATTAGTTTATTCCATTAACTGATCCGACAACCATAACGCCGGCAGTTAGCGCCACAGCGGTCAAACACCCAACCAATAACAGGCAGCTACCTTCATACCTGACCCTCAGGTAACAACACAGCGACACCCACAGACACACAGAGTGAACTACAATTCAGAACAACATATTTGGCTCCTTTACAACTGTTTCTTTATTTGCACATTTATACATATTTAAGGTTCAGCTTACAGTCAAAAGTTTATTTCATTTGAACTTAGACTATAATTTTTGTTCCTGATAATTGTTTGCATATTTTGACCTACTATGGTTGTTAAAGAGTTTATTTAAACCGGAAGACAAAAGAAATAAGCTTTGTTCCTGTTATTTATTTTGTTCATTTAAAATTAAAACCATTTCTGTGCCAGTTGTTTGCCCTTTTAATGTGAAAGTTTCATTTTGATAAGATTTTGGCTTCTGATGTTTTAGTTTGACAAGAAAATCACAAGATTTTGCGAAATTATATAAATGTATGTGTTTTTTGGACATTTGTACAACAATTAAGAATACCGAGATAATATCGTAAACCATGATAATTTAGTCACTATAATCGAGATATCAAATTTTCCATATCGTTACATCCCTAATGCAGACAGTACAAAACCAGGGTATTTTACTCTACTTCTGTCTCTTTTCAGCCTCGTTTCAGTTGCAGTTTTTTAAAACATCTTACGTGGGTACGCTGCAGTTTTTCCAGTCCTCCTCACAACTCATCTTGTTGCAGCTCAAGGTCAGCTCAACAAATGTTCCTGTAAAATCTCAGTGCACTTTTCTGAAAATGACTCATGAAAAAGCCACGAACAAAACTCCTCCACAGATCCTGACTGTTGGACCTGTTGCTTATAAGAATCTGGAATAAATGATTCATCAGACCACAAAACAGGTTTTTAATAATGACTGTGTCCGTCCACACAAGCAACTGAACGTGGGGAAAGTTACAAAACACACCTTCATTTACTCCAAGGTAAGTTAGCTTTGTTTATTAGATGGTTGTTTTAACCACCGTTTAGTAAAAGTAATAATACGATTTAGCAGCAGGGAGGGTGATGAGTTCTCTGTTAGCATTAGCTCTGGTCCATAGGTCTGTCCCACACCAGAGCTATGTTAACATCAGACAGTTGCAGCATTGTATTAATATAATTAATAAAGTGACGTTAACATCACTAGCCTCACCTTATACCTAACAAAATAAATATCCAGGGTCATATATATTTGTAGACAACGAGGCAGGCTTATAGGTGGCTAGCGAGCTAGCCGGAATGCTAACAGAGATGTTTTCACTCAGCACCCTCCCTGCTGCTAAATCATATTACTTTTACTAAACGGTGGTTAAATCAATCATCTAATAAACAAAGCTAACTTTCCTTGGAGTAAATGTAGGTGTGTTTTGTAACTTTCCCCATATTCAGTTGCTTGTGTGGACGGACACATAACTGAACCCGCAGCCTGCATTCTCCGTCGTTTGTTTTGGTTTGGGAAAGAGAATAAAATTGTTCCTCCAAACGTTCTGGACACCTCGAGTCACTGTTGCAGGTTCCCAGCAGCAATATTTCACCATGGAGTTATTCTAGTATAATATTAACACTGATGACACACATTGGAAAAATAGCGAATTAACACAGTCCTTAACGCAGGAGCAGCAAGTTTGATCGACCTAGCAACAGTAACTAGGGAGGGGGCGGTGCTTACCGAAAGGTCAATTGGCAGGTAAACATGCAGAAAAGCTAAAACAGACATGGAAGACGGTAAAAATCTGTGAACTTCACAGTTCAGGTAACAATTCAGGTAGCAATATTAACAATTCTGTCTGAAAAAGAAAAAAAATTCTGGACTGCAACAAAACTTTGGTGTCATTCCTCCATGTTCCATCAGATCTGCTCCATGTGTTCACTGTCCTGCTGTTCTCTAGCTGGTTCCTGCAGTGCAGCTCCATCTAGTGGCACAGATGTGTAATGACAACAGATAGTCCAGTCCTCCATTATAAAACTAATTCAGTTCTGAGGCCCGTTTTTTAATTTCGTATTTTTTTGATCCAAGTCTAAAATTGAAATATAAAAAAAAAAAAAAAACAGGCATTTTTTCGTTTTTTTTCGTTTTTTTTTTTTTTTTTTTTTTTTTTTTTGTGTTAAATTGAAAAACATAATAAAATATCACTTTTTTTTTTTGACTGATACACAGACTGGTAAAGTTACAGAACTTTAACATGGACATTTTCATTTTAAAGTTCTCCCAGACGGAGGATTCAACAGAAACAAGGTTATTTGTAACAACTGACAAGTTGAACTCCCCATTAAAAGTTTCTGCTGTTACCTCAGAAATTACCTGTTTTAATGTTCTGATTGTGGCTCAGGATGTTGTTGGTAGACTTTTTTTATTTTTTATAAAAATAGGATGGACATTAATGCCCTGGCAGTGGCAATAAGCTTTATTTTATTTTAAGATGAGATTTACACTAAATATGTGTTACTGACAAGTGCTGATGTTAAAAGTGTTTGAACAACAAATTTTATGACACTTTAGTTCATATGGCAGCAGAATATTTAAATAAAAGTGCATTTTACACTACTTTTAAATGTATTCTTTGATTTTGCATATACAATGCGATTAATCGTGATTAATCAGGGAAATTATGCGATTAATCGCGAATAAAAATTTTAATCGTTGCCCAGCCCTAGGTAAAAGCCTTTTCTCTGTTCATCTCTGAAGATCGTTGAGTTGTAGAAACAGATTTTTGAGACCTAATGCAACTCTGAGACATTCGGGGGTGAAATCAAAAAACACCAAGGAAGCATTTAATCTGTGTTTTTATTTCGTGCATGACCACAGAGATCGCTTGCATCATGTTTGTCAATGTGAATTTTTTTTCATTACACAATCAGACGGGCGTGAAAGATTTCACCCTCCTCGCAGTTTAAACCTGGATCACTTTGATTCCGGTGGGAAGCACCAGCTTGGCGGCGCAGCGCCACCCCGCGTAGCACTGGCAGGTGAAGTTGGCCGCCCAGGCTTCGAGATCCTTGGCGGCGGGCAGACCGACGGCCATGTACTTCCCGCCGGCCCGGATGATGCGGAATCTGCTGGGGTTCAGGTGCATGTAAGTGGGGGAGTTGTAGTCCTTCCTGACACAGCGGCCCTTCTTCTGGCACAGGACTTCGCTGCAGAGCGTGGCGGCTGCCGTCACGTTGGCGATGTACGGGTTCAAAGTGGACGTCAGGTAGTCAGACAGGTTCTCGCAGGAGGTCTGCAGGGAGAGGATGAGCTCACAATGAAACGTGTGACAAAAGTAGGGGTGAGTATTGGCAAGGACCTCACAATGTGGCAGTATCGTGATACTCGGGTCATGATTATCACGATGTCGCGATATATTGCGATATTCTACCCAGTTAATATCAAAATTAAAAGTAGAAAATGAAAAATCAAGTTGCTGTATATGTTCATCAGATGATATTGATCATTCAGAGGACAAATTGAGTTAAAACTATTTGCTTCAAACAACCTATTTATTGTTTATTATTAGTGTTTTTGAAAAAAATCGATATTAGGAGCTGAAAAATCGATTTTATATTGGCCGGCCGAAAATCACGATATATTGCCAAATCAATTTTTTTCCACACCCCTAACCAAAGGCAAGAACATCCTACGCAGAGCAGGACACTGAGAACCAAGCTGGACACTGAAAGACGTGGAGCTGCTTGGATGTGACTCAGAAGATCCCTGCCGGGAAAACATGGCGGCGGGGACGGCGAGTCCAGGGACCACTCAAGGCGTTTTCTCCCACTGCCACACACACGTTGGTTTGATTTATTTATTTATTAGACCGGATCATCCCTAGAATTACTCCTATAATCAAAGTACACCATAGTTCATGGGTGTGAGACCTGAGCAGGCAACAGAAAGCCAAAAGAGAAGAGCCGGCCTCGTGACCCAGTAGAAGTGTGCACTTTGTCCTGATGGTTTTGCGGTTAATTCTTCTTATTTGCTTTCTTGCTCCTTTCTCGTGACTGCCTGTGGTTTATCATCTTATTCTTGAATATCCTATTTTTCTACGTTATTTGAAAGTCAGGTTAGAGTTCTGGCCTCCCACATCCAGGTGAAAACAGATGCAGTATTAGAGTACAGTTTTACAGGTTAACACACAAACCGCTGCGTCTGCCGACGAAGAAGATCATCAAATACAATCTATTTTAAATACTTGTAAGTGTGGCTGAAGTGTCAAAAGTGGCCTTTCATTATATGTCAATGCAGCGTTTCAATGTTACATTGATTTAATAAAATGTGCATCAATACTTTAAGACAGGAGATGTTTTAATTTTTATACTCTGAGGCTGGGAGATGACAAACTCTTCCTATAAAACCGATTGACTGAACATCAAATGTGAGAAAATGAATATGAGAGAAGAAGCAGCGGTCATGAAGCAGCTCATTCACACATCTGTAAACAGAGATAACGAACACCTCCTCGTCTCAGATGACTCTTCTTTCAGAAAAGAGGAAGTAACTGTGCAGACATCTGTTGTGCTGATTAAAGCCTGGCCATCAGTGTTGCTGTTCTCAGATCTGTAGAAAACCATTTGTTATCATCGATGAGTCTAGGAATATCTCCGCCTGATTCTCGTTCCCGTCTGCTGCTTGTTTCTTTACATTTTGTACGTCTCGGATTTTATCTTTCCCTTTACACTGTTCTGTTCTTTCCCCTTCAGGAGTAATCATTTTATATCAACAACACAAACACATGTAAACATTGAAATGTGACCTTGATGACCCGTTACTGTGAGCGGCCTGCTGGCATCGCTTGTTGAATTTGTTCCTGGTCGTTGCATTTATCCTGACTGTCATCCATCTCTGCTGGTGTACAGGTATTGACTGTTGCCAGTACAGTGTGTATATTGGATGAAGGCCAGCTAACTGGGATCAGACCAGTCCAGCCTGCGGTTACCTTGCTCCTGTAGTCTTTGTAGGAGCCCCACATCACGACCCCAGAAGCTCCCAGAGCAGCAGACTCTCCAAGGCTGCTGACGAGATCCACCTGAAACAGCAAACACAGCAAACTCCTGCCTCTTAATGTGATGGATAAATGATTTGATCCAGAGAAGCCACCTGGCCGGGGCTCAGCAGGGAACCTACCGGGGACACCGATTGATCTGAACAGTGTTTGTGTTTCAGGCACCAACAAATCGCCGGCAATCGTTCGTCTGTTTGCCCCGTAGTCGTGTGTTTTCTCCAGGTAGGAGTCAGTGTGGGCGTGAGCATGTGACCCTGTGATGAACCCCGGTGACCCCCGACAGGAAGGAGCGGATGGACGGACGGATGCTGCTACCAAATGCTATCTGTATGAATTTAGAATAAAGCTTACCTGGCTCTGAAACTCCACGATCTGGTCCCGGTAGAGCGGCATGGAGTAGACATAGACGGGCGCTGTGTAGGGGCGTTTAGGCAGCGCCGCCACCCTCACTGCCTCCTGGACACGGTTGCGGACGAAGAGCGCGGCATGGGGTGAGTTCCTGAGGCTCATGTGGAGGTAGACGGAGGGAAAGAGGGCGGTGCTTCGTTCCCAAAGCCAGCGCAACATGTCGTTCTGCTTCTGGACGTTAGCGGGGCACTTCCCCGTGTAGTCTGGTTTTTCCCATCCGTAGTTGTAGCAGTCAGGAAACAGGTAGAAGCCCCAGCGACGGGTCGGACGCTTGCCGATGCCAAGACTGATTGTTTTGTCCATGAAGCCTTTCCCAGCTATCTCGAACAGCTGCTTTGCAAGTTTAGAGATGTTACTCGATGACAACATTGGAGCAATCTGCATTGCGTGGGCGATGGATAGCTTCCTGTAGACCTGCTTTGAACCCCAGTTCCGGTCCCACAGAGGGCGCCAGGACTCCCAGTCAATGACAGCCAGTCCAGGGAAGGAATCCTGGGAGATGGACTCATCTATCTGCTTTCGCGCCTTGCTAAGATGCTCTGTCAGGTTGCCTTTCTGGGGGATGCCACCGTTGTAGGATTGCTGCTTGTCGATGTCATATTTGGGGTAAAGGCCAAGGTGGTTTTCATAAAAGAGCGTGAGAAACTGACCCCTGACAGGCCCGGGTGTAGTGACTGCCATGAAGGGCGACATGTCCAGTGGGATTTCAAGCTTCTTACAGTAGTCGGTGGGGGCGTTCCAGATGACCACGAAAGGGTGGTTGGGGATCAGCGGTGGCTCGGTAGGAGGTAATGCAGCTGCTGAGATGATCGAGCCGAGCACGCAGAGGGGGATCCAGGACAGAAAGGACAGGGCCATTGTGACTGCTCTGGACAAAGACGAAAGACAATAAAAGGAAGTTAACAGACAACCAAGACCAAGACGAAGTCAATGTAATCCCTGACACGGTCCATGATGTTCCTTCTAAACCTGTTGGTTTGAGGAGGACGTGGACAATAAAAGTCCCAGTGGCCTTACACCCGCTAGCATTTATCAGACCAACACGTCCACGTTCAGAGCAACATCAGATTTCATTAAAAACAACCAAAAAATGAAACATCTGTTCAGCCAGGTGCCTTCTATGCTACTAGGTTTATGGATCATGTAGCATTTTAAACTGCTTGCCTCGTGAAGGGAAGTTCGTTTCTAGGTGTTAAAGCACGACAGACAAACTGAGTCTGCTTTTGTGAACCAGCTCTGGAAGGAAATGAAAGATATCTGGAAGTGAAAAACATTCATCCATTCACCCGACGATATGCTGACGTCCGAAAACAGCTATCTCTACACGTTTACTGGAAATCTGAAGTCTGAATTAAAATAGTTGAACGTGCTGTTTGAGTTACAGTAAGAAAGATTATTCTCTTCATGTTAAATCAAGAAAACCTGCAGATAAAGATTTAATAAATATGAAGTAAATGTGTCCTGTTCATTTTAAAGGTTTTTCAGACGCAGCATCATCAGCTCCTACCTGCCACTCTCCTCAGTGACCAGTCAAGATCTGCCTTCTGCTTTTAAACTTTTCTGTTGTTGGATTTTTTGCTGTTTCATGTGTCTGAGGAAATGATTTCTTCATTCTGGCTGACTGATATCTGATGGTTTTTTTTGGGTCAGCTTCACTCAGTGCTCGCTTAATGGCCTTTCAATGTTAATTACAACGTGCCTCCACGCACGGCGAGCGTCAGCAGCTGCATCAGCGCTGGAGGCAGCGGCCGGTTACGTGCTCTCACATTCAGTCTGTCTTTACATCTCAACTCTGCTGGTATCGATGTACCAGTATGGAGTCAGAGGAATGAAAATGTCATTTTAACCTTTTGACTTCCAAGTCAAGCTGCTCATGTGACCATCAGAAGTGTTTCAGTCACGGGCGATGTCCAGCTCCTCAAACCACCGCTGTGGGCCGGCTGCAGGAGTGAGTGAATGTCTCCAACCCCGACCCCGACCCTAACTCATGAGTCGCCACTTTGGATGCCCGCTGGGGTCCTGAAGAGGCCTTGGGTGTTTTTTGTGAATGGGAAGAGGAGAAACAACATAATGTGCTTTGTGGAACCTGGTCTGGGTCTGGGTCTGGGTCCGATCTGCAGTAGCAGCAGCCACTGCTGCTCTTCTGCCTGAGCCGCCTGTCCCGGTTCCCAATCTGCCAGTTATCATTTCACATGTCATTTCAGTGGCAGCATCTGAATCACTTTGGTAGCGCATCAGTTGGAGATGTTCCAGCTGACTAGGGTTAGGGTTAGGGTTAGGGTTAGGGGGTTAGGGTTAGGGGGGGGTTAGGGTTTAGGGGGGGTTAGGGGTTAGGGTTAGGCTTAGGGTTAGGGTTAGGGGGTTAGGGGTTAGGGGTTAGGGTTAGGTTTAGGGTTAGGGGGTTAGGGTTAGGGGTTAGGGTTAGGGGTTAGGGTTAGGGGGTTAGGGTTAGGGGTTAGGGTTAGGCTTAGGGTTAGGGGGTTAGGGTTAGGGGGTTAGGGGTTAGGGGTTAGGGTTAGGTTAGGGTTGGGTTAGGGTTTAGGGGGTTTAGGGTTAGGGGTTAGGGTTAGTCTTAGGGTTAGGGGGTTAGGGTTAAGGTTAGGGGTTAGGGTTAGGGTTTGGGTTAGGGTTTAGGGGTTAGGGGTTAGGGCAAGGGCAAGGGTTAGGGTTAGTGTAAGGGTAAGGGTTAGGGTTAGGGTAACGGTTAGGGTAATGGTTAGGGGTTAGGGTAAGGGTTAGGGTTCAGGTTAACCCCGATGGTGACCAAACAGTCGGTTTCAGTTCACTTCCAACTTCATAAATGTAGATCGATTGTATTTGTAAGTATATATAAGTTTGTAACAGACTGAGACCCAACTTTCTAAGAAATCTCAGTCCATCTCCAAACGCAGCAAACCAAAAAACCGAACATGTGCTTTAAATAAAACATAAAGCAGTCAGACTTGGAGCAGCGAGGAGGTAACATGCTGTGTTAATATTCATATGAACCAGTTTAAAGAGCTCTGTCGTGCAGTTAATGTCATTAATCTGTCCAGCCCGGGCTGAGACATTTCCACATCTCTTCTGTTGTGTGTCTCTGGATGTGTGCCACGCTGAACTGGCAGTGTGAACTCTCTGCTGGCGAACCAACAGTAAACGGACCATGTCAGGTGCGACTGCAGCCTCAGCTGAGCTGCAGGACGTCGTCCGCTGCAGCTTCTGTAGACAGACGGCCTGCAGGCTGAAGGAGATGAGCATGAACTCGTGTTCTTGAGCACGAAGCAGCGTTCTGAGGTTAGGACTTGGTGAGATGTGTCACTGTGGGTATCATCTCTACAGTCACACTTCTTCCTGTTTTTGTTTTGGGGAAGAGTTTCAGTAGAAGCTCCATGTATGGCAGAAATGTCAAGAAACGTCTTGTTTCATGTTTTGTTGTCCTCATTATGTACCGCACAATCTTAAAAGTTACTTTAGCACAGAAAACAGTCAATGCATGGCAAAACGAAGTTAGAAACACCTGTGACAGATGCTCACAGACTCAACTTCAAACCCGGTTCAACCTGGGAGATGCTTTGTCTGATGCTTTGTCTGGTAAAGTTCCTTCTCCAGAACTTCATCACATGAGGTGCATGCAGAGGCCTTTTTCCTTTTGACCCAATGAAACAACAATGACACATTTTGTTCACTTTTTCCTTCAGTTAAGGCTTTGCAAAGCTGCAGCGCTTGCAAACCCTTGTCTGACTTTTCATATCTATCATCAGGTGTAAGTATAGAATGATGTAATCCTGAGGTCCCACACAAGTCCCACTGGTATGATTCAGCAACAGATACTTCAGTTTAACAACTACACGCATGTTTCCCTGCTGTAGTCAGGCTCACTACTCTACAGAGTCTCTGTATGTGAAGGTAGGTCAGGAAAAGTGTGAAGTGTCTGTTTATATAGTCATCTCTGTAGTTCATGAACTAACAATGAACCAGTCAGAGTAGAAGAACATGGAGTTATTAGTTCTCCATTATCATTTATACATTTTGTCCAATATAGTATTGCCAGGATGTATGTGCTCTCCTCTCTCTGTCCTCCATCCTCTCTCTGTCCTGTCTCCCTCCTCTATTCTTCCTTTACCCAGTTGGTCTTCAGCCTTGGACGGGTTAGGGTTAAGGGTTAAGGGTTAGGGGTTAGGGGTTAGGGTTAGGGTTAGGGTTGGGGTTCTGGGTTTGGGTTAAAACTTACATGCACTGGCCTACTGATCTGTCAAGGTAGATGGAGAGGTGGAAGATGGAGTGGTCCCCTCCACCGGGGACCAGGGTTCGATTCCCAGGCAAAGTGAAGAAAGCAGGTTAATAAGAGTAATAAAAAGGTTTGCAATAAAAAAGAATATAATTGAAATTCTAAAACATGCATAAAATTAACAACTTAGATAAAACATGGAGAAGGGGGTTATTACTGCCCTTATTAATAAATATATATGAAAAAAAATATATTAAAAGGGGGAAAATCTAAAATTGTGTACCTCCCATCCAGCTGTGTGCTCTCAGGTTGACATAGGGTGGGATCCGCATGGTCCAAGGCAGTGGAGACACAGGCCCGGGAGGAAGCAGGCCCGGAGGTGGTGGACAAGGTTGTCTTTTTATTTCATTCAGCATTTAGGCCTCCGGGCACAGTGGTCCCGAGCCCGTGGATCCAGATCTTCTCTGCTCTCTTCCTCTGCCCGCAGGTCCAACGATCGTTATTTTCCAAAGCTGTAATAATGAGGTGGGTAGGAGGGTGAAGTTGAAAGTGTTGTACCAGGGGGGTTAGGGTCAGGGTTAGGGTAAGGGTTAGGGTTAGGTTTAACCCCGAGGGTGACCAAACAGGCGGTTTCAGTTCACTTCCAACTTCATAAATGTAGATCGATTGTATTTGTAAGTATATATAAGTATGATGTGATGTATATACAACGTTGGTAGTGGTGATGGAAAGTGAGCCTAGGATGGGGAAGGAAGTCTTACTGTGAGGGTTATGGATAGATTTTCGGTCTTTATAGTGGTGATTATGAAGAAGAGGAGGTGTGGGTCTATGGTCGGTAAATTTGGATCTGATGAGTATGGAGTAGAGGCTCTTGTGTTTTTTATATGCTGAAATGATCTTGTGATTCTGGAAGGCTGAATGTTGAGACTGTAATATAGTAAAATTATGTTTAATGATGCGATGAAGAGTAGAGGTTTGGTGGGAAAAGGTGGAGACAAAGGGAATCAGATGTGGAGATGGAAGGGGGTTATGGAGTGTTGGTTGAGGGTTTTTGCAGAGTGAGCTCGGGCCAATGCTGTCTTTTGGGAAAGGGAAGCGGGGCTTATCATGATTCAGATAAGGGGTGGGGGGCAGGTTAGGGTTAGAGGTAGGAATAGGGCCGGGGTTAGGGTTGGGGACCTGGATTGGGTTTAGGGTAGGGTTAGGGACAGGGACAAGGGTAGGGTTAGGAGGAGGGTTAGGGTTAGGGATGAGGGTAGGGATGAGGGGGGGGTTGGGGTTAGGGACAGGGGTAGGGTTGGGGACAGGGGTAGGGTTAGGGACAGTGGGGTTAGGGAGAGGGGTGGGGTTTTGGACAAGGGTAGGGTTGGGAAATGTGGTAGGGGTAGGGTTAGGTATAAGGAAGAGGACAGGATCAATCTGGGGGAGGGCAAGGTGGTTCAACATGGGGGAAAGTGTGGGGTGATGTGATGGGTAGGGATCAGGATTCAGACCCTGGTTAGGGTAAGGGGAAAGACTTAGCAGGGGCCCAAGCTCACGGACCTGGGGTGGAGGGAAGGGAGAATAGTGGGATGGAGAGAGGAGGGGAGGAGAGCGAGATAGAACGGAGAAAACGTTTGGAGTAGCCTCTGGAGCGGAGGCTTTGGAAAAGAGTACTGGTGGCTGTGTGGAAGTCATGGATATTACTGCAAATGCGGTGGAAACGGATGAGTTGTGATTTGATGATTCCTTTAAATGTGTGTTTGGGGTGATAGCTGGTTTTATAAAGTAATGCGTGTGTGTCCGTTGGTTTGAAAAATACTTTGGTCTGTAAGGTTCTGTGGAAAACCCAAAGAAAACTGTAGTGTCAAGAAAATGAATGTGTGATGTATTTATTGTGTACTTGACTGTGATGGAGGGATGATGATTATTAAGAATAGAAATGAATTCTGGAAATTTAGAGTGATCATGGGGCCAAATTCCAAAGATATCATCCAGAAAACGGAGGTAAAGGGATGGTTGAAGTGGACATTTGGCTAGTCCTTCTCGCTCCCACTCGCTCATGTAGAGGTTGGCGTAGGCAGGTGCGAACCTCTGGCCCATGGCTGTCCCGTGAATCTGTGAGTAAAATTGATTGATAAAAAGAAAGTCATTATTATTTAAACAGAGTTAGTTCATTTGAAGAAGTTCTGAGTCTGGGCGTGCTGGATCTGGATTTCTGTTGAAAATGGAAGGGAGTGTTTGTAAGCCAAGTTGTGTATTAATGTTGGTATAAAGATTATTAATATCAATGGTGAAGAGTTGTGATTGGGGAGGGACAGCCATGGGTCAGATGGTATCAATAAAGTGATAAATATCTTTGATGTAACTTGGATGATGGATGGAGAGGGGACCCAGGAAACTGTCAATATATTGCGAGATGTGGTATGTGGAACTATTGCAATCTGAAACTATGGGTCTGCCGGGGGGAACTTCAGAGGGAATTGTCCAGGTTTGGGGGTCTTTATGAATTTTGGGTAAGAGGTAAAAGTAATGGGGTCGTGGGTTGTCAGGTCCAAATAAATAGTCTTTCTGTTTGGATGTAATGTATTTTTTATGGTAAAGAGTCTGAATTATGTTCCTGAGAGTAATTTGGGTTTGTGACTGGATTGTTTGGTTGAGGGGTCTGTAGTATTTGGTAACCATTAATTGTCTATTAGCTTCGGTCAGGTATTGCTGTCTATCCATGGTTACTATTTTGGAGCCTTTGTCGGCTGGTTTTATTATAATGTTAGGGTTGTGGATTAAATTGGTCAGGGCCCTCCGTTCCGACCTCGACAGATTGTCTGAGACATCCGTCTGAGGTCGGAAACGCTGTAGGGCCCTTTTATTTTTGTTGATGAATTGTCGGGTTAAGGGGTGGAGAGTGTCAGAATCAGAATCAGAATGCCTTTATTTGTCACTGAGCCAGCGTCCCAACACAGTGAAATTACATTTCCAGTACATCGTCCAAGAAAAACATACAGAAACAAACAACAACATGTTAGACAGGAGTTGACGGTGTCTGGGGGGTCTGCAGCCACTTGTAGCAGCGCTCCTCCCCTTATCAGGAAAATACGATCACATGGGGAGAGGAGGGGAGAGGGTACAAAAAAAAGTGTCTCACACAACATGTCCTTGAGGGGCATGTTTGTGAAGATTCACAAAAAAAACCTCAACAAATAGCAAATAAGCATAGACAAAGACTAAGACATGAGAGGTGGGTGGAGGTGGGGGGAGGGGGGTGTCCAGCTAACAGTCCGTGCGCTTGCTGCGCGCAGTGCCCAGTCCGTCAGCATGGGGGGGGGGGGGTGAAAACAGCCAGGAGCCAGCGGAGACGGTTGGGCAGGGGGCGGGAAGTGTGTGTGTGTGCGTAAGCCAGTGACCCCTGTCCCAGTTCGGTCTGGAGCCACAGGTGTTGTTTGGAAAGGGGAGGGGTCGGGGAAGGAGTGTCAGAAAGTCATAATATTCAGGAGAGATTAGGTTGAAGGGCGGCCTTGGAGGCGAGCTTCGTTTTAGGGGAGCCAGATTTGGATAAGAGAAAAATGTTTGGGTCAGACTGACATGAAATTCTGTCTGCCTTCAAAGTTCTTGCTGGTTCATCTCGGCGGGAATAACTCCAATTGTCCGAATTACAGATCAATTCTCCCTGAGCAGCGCTTGCAACTTCTCCAGGATCTCAACCCAACCCAGGTCCCCAACCCAGAGTTCAAAAACCGTCACTAGAATCACTTCCAGTTTCCGGTTCAGCTCACCAAGAGCAGCAGTCTGAGTGATCACAGCGCGGCTCACTCCAACACACACGGCAGGGAGGTTGATGGTGTCCAGGATAGCAGCTGCCGTGTAAATTTTCCGATACAGCAGGTATCCTCCAACTCCAAACAGCAGAAATCCTGTGATCATAAATCCCAATAGGTACACGACTTTGGCATCCACAATGAACAAGGGGGGGCAGACATCCTAGATTCCATCCATAAGATTCCTTGATGTATCCAGCCAGTGTTACATCAGGACCGGAGGACTCTCCTGTGTCCTGTTTTCTCTTCGAGAAAATTTGATTAATTGCATTGAGAAACCAGCTGACCAGATCCATGGTTAGAGATTTGAATATTATGCTGAGTGAGGCTCCAAAAAAAGCTCAGACAAGACAAAGGGAAGCAGCAGGGACAGATAGAGAGGAGCTCACAGAAATGCGACTGCCTCCACCGAGAGCAGGAAGTAAAAAGCCAGGGTTAGGTTCCCAGTAGGATGGGTGGATGAAGGGAAGCGGCTGTCTGTCTGGTTGAAGATGGAAGTGGTCTATGAGTTTTAATCTTCTGTGAAATTTATGACGGTCCCTCTGAAGTTCCTCCCGGTCAAAATTGGTGGGGCGTGGAATGAAAGTGAGTCCCCTCTCCAAGAGGGAAAGCTGTGAGGGGGACTGGGTAAAGAGGGTGGAAATATTCAAGATATTAGAAGATGAGTTCCACCCCAGGTCGAGTGTGTGTGTGTGAGTGTCTTGGTTGGTCTTGTGAGTTATAGTAAATTTAGTTGATGTAATCAGTTTAGCTGTCCCGGGTGTCCAATGAATGTTGTCCTTTTCTGTAATGAATGTGTAATGTGGAATTTCTGTCAGAAATGGAATGTAGGTGGCCATGGTGTTGTTGATAAATTTGAGGTTCTCTTTCTGGGTGCGGGTTAGTTGAGGTGAGTAATTCATGATGGGGTAATAGATGTCAGCATTGGGGAAGGTCGACTTTGCTTGTCGGAAGAGGGTCCTAAGTTGTTTGGTAGTGGTCTGCCCGGGGTCCTGGTCCCTGTTGTTGATCCCGATGGAAAAGACCACCGTTTTAACATCGAGGTTGGAAATGGTTTTTTCACAAACTTTGAGGAAATGGTAAGAATTTGCTCCGGGGTAACTGTCTAGTTGTATTTGTGGATGATTGTGGGCTGGGATGCGATTAATATTTGAATCTCCCAGAATCAGTACTGGTTTTCTAGGTTTAAAGAACCAGTCCTGGATCTTACGGTTGGGGCGTGCAATATGGTTGGTGGGTCTAAAACAAGTGTCTCCTGGAGCTGTTGTGGTTGAAGTTGTGGAAGGAGGAGGGGGTGAATTAATGATGGGCTTGCTGGATTCCTGGATGGATGATTGAAGGCAGCCTGTTGGGGTTATTTTCCTAGGTGGTGAGACGTTTTGACCAGTTGATATTGGAGGGTCTTCTAAGAATAGATCTAGATTTTTTTCCTTTTTGGGCCTGGGGCATGTCGGGGACGGAGGGAAAAGGTGGTGGGGAGAGGGTGGTTTGGAGTAGATGGGTGTGGGTTGGGGGTGGGAGAACGGAGGAAAAGAAGGGGAAGTAGAAGGTCGTAGAAGGGATGACGTAGAAACTGGTGGTGAAGTTTGTCCAGTGGGTGAGAGATGGTCCACGATGTCTGGGGTTTCGGGGGAGAGTAGAGGCAGAGGTGGCGCAATGCTCGGGAGGGCCACAACTGACAGCGCACCCTTCTCAGAATTTGTGAGAGAGGGCTCAGAGCAGGTTGTGTTGAGGTTATGGATAACCTTTTTTGACCCTTTCATCACGTTTGCCCACTCTCTGACCGTAGTGGGTCTTTTTTCTGCTTGGGGTGCTGTCTGGCCAGCCGGACCCACCCGGGCGGTTGCACCATCTGTATGAGGGGAAGAGGTAAGAATACTATCAGTGATATGGACAGAAACAGTAGATTGGGTGCTGAGGGTCACTGTTTGTAGTTCTTCTTGTTTGTGAATTTGACGGGGGGAACCATGAATCTGGGCTGTTGTTTCTATGGTGGGGGTTGTGGGCTTATTGAACTTGATAGGAGGGGGGGTAAGGGGTAGGACAGGGGAGAGCGTTGTATAGGGGACCATTGGTAACTGATCTTCTGAGGGCAGAGGTCCCCAGGTTACTTTGCGGATCCTTTGTTGTATTGGTGTAGAGGTGGTTGGATCAGTTGTGTTGACTCTGGCATCTGAAGGATATTTTGTGATCTTTTCCATATGTTCCTTGATTGGTGGTGGGGGACGAATTGGTCCTCTTCGGCTGGATTGGGGAATAAGTGGTATGGCTGGAGTGGATCTTTTGTAGACTGGGTTGGGTGGAGGGAAAACAGTGGGTTTGAGTTTATCAGACTGCACTGGTGTAGTCTGGAGTCCAGTGGAAATCTGATGGGTTTTTTTCTGGGTTGGTTTGCAAGAGAGGTGGGTGGTGGTAGGTGGCCTGATTTTTTCAATTAAAGCTTGGCGGGGACCTAAATAGAGGGATAAAGCACTTGGAATAGCAGGTCTGGGCAGGGGGGGATATTGTTCTTCTGGGATGGTAGGTAGATTGCTGGTTGTAGGATTTTGCTGCTGGTGATCTGGTCCTGAGGTTGAAGCGGTGGTCTGAGGTGATTGTAGAAGTCTTTGCATTGTTTGAAGGGTTTCTGTGGATAGCCGGTTCCCATATCTTTTTCTGGCCCAGCCAGTGGCTATTTGTAAAGCAAGTGGGTTCTGGGGAGTAGTGTTTGTATGAATGTCTATTGTGGACTGATAGTGTTGTTGTAGAATATCTATTGTTTTTTTCATCCAATGAGTGGTATTGAGGTATATTTTATTTCTAGTATCTGTGGTGGGTCTAGATGGCTTGATGAAATCTGTTAGCCGAGTAACTTGTCTAAGCATACCTGGTGGAAATGTTCCAGTTTGCTGTGCATTGTCTATGATTTCCTTATGGTGTATCTCCTCCTCCTGATGTATCTAGTTTCTGGATCCGGTGGGTGATTGAGTACGGGATGGGGTGCCTCTGTGAGAGATCTATGTGTGCGCGATTGTATGTTTAGGTTCATGAGGGGTGTTGGTGTGTGTGTTAATGGTTAGGGTTAGGGTTAGGGTTAACCCCCGATGGTGACCAAACAGGCGGTTTCAGTTCACTTCCAACTTCATAAATGTAGATCGATTGTATTTGTAAGTATATATAAGTTTGTAACAGACTGAGACCCAACTTTCTAAGAAGTCTCAGTCCATCTCCAAACGCAGCAAACCAAAAAACCGAACATGTGCTTTAAATAAAACATAAAGCAGTCAGACTTGGAGCAGCGAGGAGGTAACATGCTGCGTTAATATTCATATGAACCAGTTTAAAGAGCTCTGTCGTGCAGTTAATGTCATTAATCTGTCCAGCCGGGCTGAGACATTTCCACATTTCTTCTGTTGTGTCTCTGGATGTGTGCCACGCTGAACTGGCAGTGTGAACTCTCTGCTGGCGAACCACAGTAAACGGACCATGTCAGGTGCGACTGCAGCCTCAGCTGAGCTGCAGGACGTCGTCCGCTGCAGCTTCTGTAGACAGACGGCCTGCAGGCTGCAGGAGATGAGCATGAACTCGTGTTCTTGAGCACGAAACGCACTCTGAGGTTAGGACTTGGTGAGATGTGTCACTGTGGGTATCATCTCTACAGTCACACTTCCTCCTGTTTTTGTTTTGGGGAAGAGTTTCAGTAGAAGCTCCATGTATGGCAGAAATGTCAAGAAACGTCTTGTTTCATGTTTTGTTGTCCTCATTATGTACCGCACAATCTTAAAAGTTACTTGAGCACAGAAAACAGTCAATGCATGGCAAAACGAAGTTAGAAACACCTGTGACAGATGCTCACAGACTCAACTTCAAACCCGGTTCAACCTGGGAGATGCTTTGTCTGATGCTTTGTCTGGTAAAGTTCCTTCCCCAGAACTTCATCACATGAGGTGCATGCAGAGGCCTTTTTACTTTTGACCCAATGAAACAATAATGACACATTTTGTTCACTTTTTCCTTCAGTTAAGTGTTTTGCAAAGCTGCAGCGCTGCAAACCCTGTCTGTCTTTTGTCATATCTATCATCAGGTGTAAGTAAAAAATGATGTAATCCTGAGGTCCCACACAAGTCCCACTGGTATGATTCAGCAACAGATACTTCAGTTTAACAGCTACACGCATGTTTCCCTGCTGTAGTCAGGCTCACTACTCTACAGAGTCTCTGTATGTGAAGGTAGGTCAGGAAAAGTGTGAAGTGTCTGTTTATATAGTCATCTCTGTAGTTCATGAACTAACAATGAACCAGTCAGAATAGAAGAACATGGAGTATTAGTTCTCCAGTTAATGGATAATTATCATTTATACATTTTGTTCAATATAGTATTGCCAGGATGTATGTGCTCTCCTCTCTCTGTCCTCCATCCTCTCTCTGTCCTGTCTCCCTCCTCTATTCTTCCTTTACCCAGCTGGTCTTCAGCCTTGGAAGGGTTAGGGTTGGGGTTGGGGTTGGGTTAAAACTTACATGCAATCTCTGAGCAGCTTCTCACCAGTATCACTTGGAGAGATTCTGGAGGTGATTAGCTCTATGAAGCCCTCCTCTAGCCCCTTGGACATTCTTCCTACCCAACTGTTAAAACAAATCACTCCCTGTGTGGCCCCCTCTTTAGTCACCATCATTAATAGTTCCCTTGCCACAGGTGTTGTGCCATGTTACTTTAAGGAAGCGGCTGTCGAACCACTCCTTAAAAAACCTAATCTGGACCCATCTTCTCCATCTAATTACAGACCCATCTCAAAGTTACCATTTATTTCAAAGGTCCTAGAGAGAGCTGTAGCCAAGCAACTTAACTCTTACCTGTCCCTCCATAACATTACTGACACTTTTCAATCTGGTTTCTGCAAAAATCACTCAACTGAATCCGCTCTCCTCGGGGTCTCAAATGACATTTTGATGACAGCTGATTCAGGCAAATGTTCTGTCTTGGTGCTCTTAGACCTAAGTGCGGCCTTTGATACGGTAGATCATGGAGTCTTACTGGATAGATTAAGAAACTGGGTTGGTGTTTCAGGTTGTGCCCTTGAGTGGTTCTGTTCATACCTAAGTGAACGTAGGTTCTCAGTGGCAGTGGGGCCGTTTAGGTCTGACTCAGCTCCTCTACACTGTGGCGTTCCTCAGGGCTCCGTGCTTGCTCCATCACTCTTTGCCCTATACATGCTGCCTCTAGGCCAACTTATAAGTCAGTTTCCTGATGTAGCCTACCACTGTTATGCTGATGACATCCAGCTGCTTTTCTCCTTCAGACCTGAGAACTTGCACCGTCTTAGCATTTTAATTGACTGCTTAGATGCAATTAAGGGCTGGATGTCCACCAACCTACTGCAGCTAAATACTGCCAAGACTGAGGTACTGATAATTGCCCCAGACAGTGTCAAAGCAAAGGTGGTAGAACACATGGGCCCCCTTAAAAACAACATCCACTCCAGCATCAGGAATCTGGGTGTTCAATTTAATCAAACCATGTGCCTAGACGACCACGTCAAGATGCTAAGTCGCAACTGCTTTTTCCATTTAAGAAATCTGGCAAAACTGCGTGCTGACATTTCCCATTCAGAGTTAGAAATTGCCATCCATGCTTTTATCTCTTCTAGATTGGATTACTGCAACTCACTTTTCACCTGTCTGAATCAAGCATCCCTCAAACGTCTCCAACTAGTTCAAAATGCTGCCGCTAGACTTCTCACTAAGTCCAAAAAAATCATGTCACATTACACCTATTCTTGCTGCCTTACACTGGTTACCGGTTGATTTCAGGATTCAATTCAAAATACTCATATTTGTGTTTAAGTCCTTTCATAACAGTGCCCCCATTTACATAAGCAATCTCATTCACCACCAAACCCCCCGTCGCTCTCTGCGGTCTGTTGATCAGGGCCTTCTTACAGTACCCCGTACAAAGCTGAAATCCAAAGGTGACCGAGGGGTGTTGGTGTGTGTGTTAGGGGTTAGGGTTGGGGTTAGGGTTAGGGTTAACCCCGATGGTGACCAAACAGGCGGTTTCAGTTCACTTCCAACTTCATAAATGTAGATTGATTGTATTTGTAAGTATATATAAGTTTGTAACAGACTGAGACCCAACTTTCTAAGAAGTCTCAGTCCATCTCCAAACGCAGCAAACCAAAAAAACCGAACATGTGCTTTAAATAAAACATAAAGCAGTCAGACTTGGAGCAGCGAGGAGGTAACATGCTGCGTTAATATTCATATGAACCAGTTTAAAGAGCTCTGTCGTGCAGTTAATGTCATTAATCTGTCCAGCCGGGCTGAGACATTTCCACATCTCTTCTGTTGTGTCTCTGGATGTGTGCCACGCTGAACTGGCAGTGTGAACTCTCTGCTGGCGAACCACAGTAAACGGACCATGTCAGGTGCGACTGCAGCCTCAGCTGAGCTGCAGGACGTCATCCGCTGCAGCTTCTGTAGACAGACGGCCTGCAGGCTGCAGGAGATGAGCATGAACTCGTGTTCTTGAGCACGAAACAGCACTCTGAGGTTAGGACTTGGTGAGATGTGTCACTGTGGGTATCATCTCTACAGTCACACTTCCTCCTGTTTTTGTTTTGGGGAAGAGTTTCAGTATAAGCTCCATGTATGGCAGAAATGTCAAGAAACGTCCTTTTTCATGTTTTGTTGTCCTCATTGTGTACCGCACAATCTTAAAAGTTACTTTAGCACAGAAAACAGTCAATGCATGGCAAAACGAAGTTAGAAACACCTGTGACAGATGCTCACAGACTCAACTTCAAACCCGGTTCAACCTGGGAGATGCTTTGTCTGATGCTTTGTCTGGTAAAGTTCCTTCCCCAGAACTTCATCACATGAGGTGCATGCAGAGGCCTTTTTCCTTTTGACCCAATGAAACAATAATGACACATTTTGTTCACTTTTTCCTTCAGTTAAGTGCTTTGCAAAGCTGCAGCGCTGCAAACCCTGTCTGTCTTTTGTCACATCTATCATCAGGTGTAAGTAAAAAATGATGTAATCCTGAGGTCCCACACAAGTCCCACTGCTATGATTCAGCAACAGATACTTCAGTTTAACAACTACACGCATGTTTCCCTGCTGTAGTCAGGCTCACTACTCTACAGAGTCTCTGTATGTGAACGTAGGTCAGGAAAAGTGTGAAGTGTCTGTTTATATAGTCATCTCTGTAGTTCATGAACTAACAATGAACCAGTCAGAGTAGAAGAACATGGAGTTATTAGTTCTCCAGTTAATGGATAATTATCATTTATACATTTTGTCTAATATAGTATTGCCAGGATGTATGTGCTCTCCTCTCTCTGTCCTCCATCCTCTCTCTGTCCTGTCTCCCTCCTCTATTCTTCCTTTACCCAGCTGGTCTTCAGCCTTGGAAGGGTTAGGGGTTAGGGGTTAGGGGTTAGGGTAAGGGTTGGGGTTGGGGTTCTGGCTTCATTCAGTTAAATGAAGACAAAACTGAAATAATAGTTTTTTGAGCCAAGGAAGAAAGATTAAAAGTCACCACTCAGCTTCAAAGAGTGAAGTTAGAAACCAAAAACAAAGCCAGAAATCTGGGTGTTGTTATGGACTCAGACCTAAACTTCAGTAGTCACATCAAGACAGTTGTGAAGTCAGCTTATTATCACTTAAAGAACATATCCAGGATTAGAGGACTGATGTCTCTGCAGGATTTAGAAAAACTTGTCCATGCATTTATCTTCAGTAGACTAGACTACTGTAACTCTGTCCTGACAGGTCTCCCTAAAAAGACCATCAGACAGCTGCAGTTAGTCCAGAACGCTGCTGCTCCAGTCCTCACTAACACCAAGAAAGTGGATCATATAACTCCAGTCCTCAGATCTTTACACTGGCTTCCTGTTTGTCAAAGAATTGACTTCAAAATCCTGCTGTTAGTTTACAAAGCACTGAATGGTTTAGGGCCAAAATACATTCAGGATCTTCTGGTTGGTTCTGAACCCACCAGGTCCCTCAGGTCATCAGGGTCAAGTCTACTTTCTGTTCCCAGAGTCAGAACTAAACACGGAGAGGCAGCGTTCAGTTTTTATGCTCCTCAAATGTGGAACAAACTCCCAGAAACCTGCAGGTCTGCTGACACTCTCAGCAGTTTTAAATCAAGGTTAAAAACCTTTCTATTTGCCACATTTTATCATAATAATTAACTTTTATTTCTTGCATTTTATCTACATGTTTAATTCCTAAATCAAAAATAACTGTTGATTAACTTTTTGCATTTTTATTATTTTATCTTTTTATTTCCTCCTGTTTTAATGTAATGCTTTGTAATGCTTATGTACAGCACCTTGAATTGTCTTGTACACGAAATGTGCTACAAATAAACTTGCCTTGCCTTGGGTTTGGGTTAAAACTTACATGCACTGGCCTACTGATCTGTCGAGGTAGATGGCGAGGTGGAAGATCGAGTGGTCCCCTCCACCGGGGACCAGGGTTCAATTCCCAGGCAGAGCACTGGGCAGAGTGAAGAAAGCAGGTTGATAATAATAATTTTAATAAGAGGGACGGGCCCATTTGTTTATAAAATAAAAATAAATAAGTAAATCCATAAACTTTGTTAAAATAGCTAAAAGCATAAGAAGTTCTATTGGGGTGCTGGGTCCCGTCCCGGTTAGGACCATGCGGCTCAGCAAGGGAGACACATAGAAACTATATTAAAAAAGGGTGTAAAGCAAAAAGTAAAAAATAGGAGACTAAAAGAAAATAAAGTATAATAATACTTACAAATAAGGGCAGAGGAGGTAAGTGCTGTAAAAAAAACAGGGCAATATGTAAAAGCACAAGTGCTATATAAAAACATAAGTGCTTGCAATAAAAAAGAATAAATATGAATATAATTGAAATTCTAAAACATGCATAAACAACTTAGATAACATGGGGAAGAGGGTTATTACTGCCCTTATTATTAAATATATATGAAAAAAAAGGGAAAATCTAAAATTGTGAACCTCCCATCCAGCTGTGTGCTCTCAGGTTGACATAGGGTGGGATCGGCATGGTCCAAGGCAGTGGAGGCACAGGCCCGGGAGGAAGCAGGCCCGGAGGTGGTGGACCAGGTTGTCTTTTTATTCATTCAGCATTTAGGCCTCTGGGCACAGTGGTCCCGAGCCCGTGGATCCAGATCTTCTCTGCTCTCTTCCTCTGCCCGCAGGTCCAATGATCGTTGTTTTCTAAAGCTGTTATAATGAGGTGGGTAGGAGGGTGAAGTTGAAAGTGTTGTACCAGGGGGGTTAGGGTTAGGGTTAGGGGTTAACCCCGATAATTAATGTCATTAATCTGTCCAGCCGGGCTGAGACATTTCCACATCTCTTCTGTTGTGTCTCTGGATGTGTGCCACGCTGAACTGGCAGTGTGAACTCTCTGCTGGCGAACAACAGTAAACGGACCATGTCAGGTGCGACTGCAGCCTCAGCTGAGCTGCAGGACGTCGTCCGCTGCAGCTTCTGTAGACAGACGGCCTGCAGGCTGCAGGAGATGAGCATGAACTCGTGTTCTTGAGCACGAAGCAGCGTTCTGAGATTAGGACTTGGTGAGATGTGTCACTGTGGGTATCATCTCTACAGTCACACTTCCTCCTGTTTTTGTTTTGGGGAAGAGTTTCAGTAGAAGCTCCATGTATGGCAGAAATGTCAAGAAATGTCTTTTTTCATGTTTTGTTGTCCTCATTATGTACCGCACAATCTTAAAAGTTACTTGAGCACAGAAAACAGTCAATGCATGGCAAAACGAAGTTAGAAACACCTGTGACAGATGCTCACAGACTCAACTTCAAACCCGGTTCAACCTGGGAGATGCTTTGTCTGATGCTTTGTCTGGTGAAGTTCCTTCCCCAGAACTTCATCACATGAGGTGCATGCAGAGGCCTTTTTACTTTTGACCCAATGAAACAATAATGACACATTTTGTTCACTTTTTCCTTCAGTTAAGTGCTTTGCAAAGCTGCAGTGCTGCAAACCCTGTCTGTCTTTTGTCATATCTATCATCAGGTGTAAGTAAAAAATGATGTAATCCTGAGGTCCCACACAAGTCCCACTGCTATGATTCAGCAACAGATACTTCAGTTTAACAACTACACGCATGTTTCCCTGCTGTAGTCAGGCTCACTACTCTACAGAGTCTCTGTATGTGAAGGTAGGTCAGGAAAAGTGTGAAGTGTCTGTTTATATAGTCATCTCTGTAGTTCATGAACTAACAATGAGCCAGTCAGAGTAGAAGAACATGGAGTTATTAGTTCTCCAGTTAATGGATAATTATCATTTATACATTTTGTCCAATATAGTATTACCAGGATGTATGTGCTCTCCTCTCTCTGTCCTCCATCCTCTCTCTGTCCTGTCTCCCTCCTCTATTCTTCCTTTACCCAGCTGGTCTTCAGCCTTGGAAGGGTTAAGGTTAGGGGTTAGGGTTAGGGTTGGGGTTCTGGGTTTGGGTTAAAACTTACATGCACTGGCCTACTGATCTGTCAAGGTAGATGGTGAGGTGGAAGATGGAGTGGTCCTCTCCACCGGGGACCAGGGTTCGATTCCCAGGCAGAGTACTGGGCAGAGTGAAGAAAGCAGGTTAATAAGAATAATTTTAATAAGAGGGACGGGCCCAGTGGTTTAAAAAAAATAATAAAATAAAATAAATAAATAAATAAATCCATAAACTTTGTTAAAATAGCTAAAAGCATAAGAAGTTCTATTAGGGTGCTGGGTCCCGTCCCGGTTAGGACCATGCGGCTCAGCAAGGGAGACACATAGAAACTATATTAAAAAAGGGTGTAAAGCAAAAAGTAAAAAATGGGAGACTAAAAGAAAATAAAGTAAAATAATACTTACAAATAAGGGCAGAGGAGGTAAGTGCTGTAAAAAAACAGGGCAATATGTAAAAGCACATGTGCTATAGAAAAACATAAGTGCTTGCAATAAAAAAAGAATATAATTGAAATTCTAAAACATGCATAAAATTAACAACTTAGATAAAACATGGGGAAGGGGGTTATTACTGGCCTTATTAATAAATATATATGAAAAAAAAATATATTAAAAGGGAGAAAATCTAAAATTGTGAACCTCCCATCCAGCTGTGTGCTCTCAGGTTGACATAGGGTGGGATCCGCATGGTCCAAGACAGTGGAGGAAGCAGGCCCGGAGGTGGTGGACAAGGTTGTCTTTATTTCATTCAGCATTTAGGCCTTCGGGCACAGTGGTCCCAAGCCCGTGGATCCAGATCTTCTCTGCTCTCTTCCTCTGCCTGCAGGTCCAACGATCGTTGTTTTCCTAAAGCTGTTATAATGAGGTGGGTAGGAGGGTGAAGGTTGAAAGTGTTGTACCAGGGGGGTTAGGGTTAGGGTTAGGGGTTAACCCCGATAATTAATGTCATTAATCTGTCCAGCCGGGCTGAGACATTTCCACATTTCTTCTGTTGTGTCTCTGGATGTGTGCCACGCTGAACTGGCAGTGTGAACTTTCTGCTGGCGAACCACAGTAAACGGACCATGTCAGGTGCGACTGCAGCCTCAGCTGAGCTGCAGGACGTCGTCCGCTGCAGCTTCTGTAGACAGACGGCCTGCAGGCTGCAGGAGATGAGCATGAACTCGTGTTCTTGAGCACGAAGCAGCACTCTGAGGTTAGGACTTGGTGAGATGTGTCACTGTGGGTATCATCTCTACAGTCACACTTCTTCCTGTTTTTGTTTTGGGGAAGAGTTTCAGTAGAAGCTCCATGTATGGCAGAAATGTCAAGAAACGTCTTTTTTCATGTTTTGTTGTCCTCATTATGTACCGCACAATCTTAAAAGTTACTTGAGCACAGAAAACAGTCAATGCATGGCAAAACGAAGTTAGAAACACCTGTGACAGATGCTCACAGACTCAACTTCAAACCCGGTTCAACCTGGGAGATGCTTTGTCTGATGCTTTGTCTGGTAAAGTTCCTTCCCCAGAACTTCATCACATGAGGTGCATGCAGAGGCCTTTTTACTTTTGACCCAATGAAACAATAATGACACATTTTGTTCACTTTTTCCTTCAGGTAAGTGCTTTGCAAAGCTGCAGCGCTGCAAACCCTGTCTGTCTTTTGTCATATCTATCATCAGGTGTAAGTAAAAAAATGATGTAATCCTGAGGTCCCACACAAGTCCCACTGCTATGATTCAGCAACAGATACTTCAGTTTAACAACTACACGCATGTTTCCCTGCTGTAGTCAGGCTCACTACTCTACAGAGTCTCTGTATGTGAAGGTAGGTCAGGAAAAGTGTGAAGTGTCTGTTTATATAGTCATCTCTGTAGTTCATGAACTAACAATGAACCAGTCAGAATAGAAGAACATGGAGTTATTAGTTCTCCAGTTAATGGATAATTATCATTAATACATTTTTGTCCAATACAGTATTGCCAGGATGTATGTGCTCTCCTCTCTCTGTCCTCCATCCTCTCTCTGTCCTGTCTCCCTCCTCTATTCTTCCTTTACCCAGCTGGTCTTCAGTCTTGGAAGGGTAAGGCCTCAGGCTTTTTTCGGGCTTGTTGAACATTCTCATGAACGTGTGGTAATTCAGAGGATATTTGATGATAAGAAGGAAGTTGTGAGTGTTTGTGTGAACATGTAGCTTGTTTTAGGGTGACAGGGGGCCTATTGAGATACCCCGTCTACATTTTAGGACATAAAGACAGAAAAGGTATGACTCAGAAGAACAGAGACTCATCATGTATTACATTAATTTATTATTTAACAAAAACTTTATGGAGATACAGAGGCAGCGTTTGGAAAAGTCCCGTCAGACTGAGCTGTAGACTTTGACTGGACCGATGCAACACCTCGGTCCTCATGATCTGCTCCTCACAACCTTTACTAAACCGTCTCAGTGGCCTTAAAACCTGGATGCAGCTGGACACGAAGGTGGTTTTATTAAGTCTAATGTGCGCTGCGGTTCTCCTGGTCCACTGGCAGGAACCCCTTTTTCAAACTGGATTAACAGATTAGCGCTGTGGTAAAAATTGACCTTTTTCCAGCTACGGGTTGCTTCCAAGGTGAAAGCCTTATCTCCCCGTAAAGGAGCTGGAAGGAAGTAATCGGAGCTTTTCTCACGCCTGGTTTGGACTCCTGCAGCGCGCCGTGTTGGTTCAGATCAGTCTCCTCTGTGACGTTTGCAGCGGTTCGTCTTTTAACCGACCACATGACTTCAGTCTGGCTCCCTATCCAACTACAAATTGATTTTATGATGTTATGTTTGACCTTTAAGGTCGTAAATGGATCGGCGCTTTCTTATCTTCATGCTTTGTAACCAGGTTGAGGTCACTGAAACTGCTGAGACGGACCAGATCACAGGAAGTTAAAAGGGAAATATCAAAGGCGCGGTAGAAAAACATGAACAACACCCATTTCAGGGTTTAACTGTGAAAAATGTTACGACTGAGAAATTAAAACTAAAAAAAAGGATAAAAAAAACAAGAAGCTCAGCTCTTCAGATGTGTTTATTCCAGTTCGTCTAAGTCAAGAACCTCTGACCTGCATTCGGCGATGAATGAGCTTCCTTCTTCTCTAAACTCTCAAAGATGAAACCTTCCAGCTTTGAGTCTGCTGGACTCAGATATAATATCTGCTGCACTCAACAGCCTGTTCATGGAGACTGATTCTGATGTTTGGAGAACATCTTATCTGCCTTACTGACAGTTTCTTAGATTATAACCCCCCCACCCCCACCCCCACCCAAAAAAAACAAAACAACAATCTACACAAATGCAATATATTTTGAAATCAATCAAACCATTCATGTGTCAGGAATATACCAGAGTACAAAAAAAAAAAAACATTTTATGCAAAAAGTCAAGTCAAATAAGTACTTAATGTTGGGAAAAAACATTCGATAAGATCAGGAAGCGTCATTGAAGTCATAGAAAGGAAAAACCATCACAACTCCGTGATGGTTTCTACCAAAGCAGATTATCTGCGGTGAAGTGGGGTGACGTCACGTCGGTGCTCATCCTCCTGGAATGACAGTCCGGCGGACCGACCGCGGTGCTCCTGGGAGAGCCGGTGCAGTCGTTGGAACCTGCCAGGGTGCCGAACGTCTGCGCTGTAAAGTGCCTTCAGAATCCCCGTTTGCTTGGAGTAAACTGGAATTCATTTCTAACGTTTGACGAGAGAATCTGAGCCACTGACGTGAAACTACGGGCCAGCAGCTAGTTAGTGCAGCTAGTTAGCGCAGCTAGACGCCCGGGTGGCTCCGTCCAAAAGCCGTCAGATGTCCACGCTTGTTCCCGTAAATCGACACATGCCTTTTTGTGATTCAAGAAACCAAAAATATGTGCAATACGCACGTCCTGGACTCTGAACCGGGCCACTGTGCTCTGGGACTGAACGTGTTGCCTGGCCCGTCATCCTGGTTATCTCCCTCTTCGATACGAAGAACTGGTCAGGTCCCTGCTGGATTCAGCTGGTGTCTTACGTTATGTTGAGTTTCACATGTTTGCCACAAGGTGGCAGCACAAATGTGACGTCACTCACGTGGTTGGTGACTCACCTGCTCTGTTCTTCACTGGTTTCGGTGGATGTTGCTGGTCACCTTTAACGCTCGTACAGATGGAAGGGAGCACGACGGTTTGGTATTAGCCGCGGATGCTCAAACCAGTAGCATTAAAGGACCGCCTGGCTTCGCTGAAACGGCGTGATGGAGTTTGCAGAGACCGCTCTGGTTTCTCTGATCATCAGGAGAAGGAGGGGATCAGCTGCTGGAGGCCAGTCCAGCTTCTCTTCTGCAGCGCTGCAGCCAGCAGAGCCTGAGCTTCCTTTTCTTTACTTCCTTTTGTGAAGCTCAAACTCACCAGTGAAGCACATAAAGTATATCTGACGCTGATAAATGTTGAGCATGAGTCATTTTTTTTACAGAAATCACAGCAAACCGTTGTTCCTACCCGGCTTGAAAATGACAAAGAAGAAGCAGCAACAGCGACCAGTCACATTTCTAGCGGTGTGTGTCGACCTGTAGAGGGCGTGGCTTTGAAGCGCGGAAGGATAAACCAGCCTCAGATGGCTGTCGAGCTCAGAAGAGGAGGAAGATGTGGAGCGCATTGACTGACGTAACACGCTGCTCGTAACATTGGCCTGTTTTTAAGGGAGCGTCATCCAGCCGTCGCGGCCCTCTCTCCGTGTTATCAGCTAGGGGTGCACGATAACTATCGGGCCAATAACAGGAAATTGATGACATCATCCCGATAAGTCCGATATCATGACGAATAGTCCAATAACATATATTTTTTGTCAACACGGCAGTGCCTCGCTCCCTCTGAGTCTTGAATGACCGGCAGTGAATGTTATGTTCAAGTGACGTCGGCATAATCAGAAAAATGATTACTCAATCAGGAAAATCAAGAATACTCCCTCATGCCAGAAAACAACTTGTTAACTCGGTCATAATTTTAGTAGTTGCTGATTTGAATTGATATTCGCAGTATGTTCCCACATTTTACACATAAAAAATAGAAAAGGCTGAAAGAACGACTAGCAAACGAGGGAACGTGGGAATTTACGTTACACCTTGAATGCAGCCTGCAGCACAGCGTACTGATCACAACAAACATGGCGGTGTGGAACTTCGTTAAAGTTTCAGAAGAAGATAGTTTGGTGGTTATTTGTGACGAATCCTCCGAGTGAATTCTACGAGGAGGGAAGCACAAGCTTTAATACGTAAAACCTGATCAGCCACCTACAACATAACAATCACTTCCATGGAGTTTTGAAATCGCGCTAACGGGAGCTAACAGAAGCTAATGCTAACGTTTGCAAGCCAGCAACAGTCTCTCCTCTCCCTCATCTCTCATCTAAAGCTTCCATGAAATTAAAAAACAACAACTACTGAACCTCATTTACTTTAATTAAAGGTATTAATTTAAATGGAACCACAAGTCAAAATCCTTTAA
This sequence comes from Hirundichthys speculiger, assembly GCA_018398805.1. NCBI lineage: Eukaryota > Metazoa > Chordata > Actinopteri > Beloniformes > Exocoetidae > Hirundichthys > Hirundichthys speculiger. The sequence goes on along the minus strand of JAGFBZ010000680.1, from coordinate 92,655 downwards.
ATGTTAATCTTTTTCAGTTTGTAATTCTGATGCATGTATTTCCATCAGTTCAAGGAGCCTTTATTTTTTATATCAGTCAGTAATGAACCTTATTTAAGTTAATGTGAGATATCAAATAGGTTTGTTTGATAGTTTTATGAAAATGTTTGAGAGGCTTGACAGTAGTTTTTCATTGGAAAAAATAAATATCTGTTCATTTAAAAAGTCAAAACTATTTTTGATTTTGTTCATCGTATTGATGTAATGATCTTAGGTATATGTGTGTATTTAGGAGCTGAAAGTTATTGGTTATCGGTATCGGTTTTAAAAAACAGTTATCGTGCATCCCTACTATCAGCAAAAACCAACCAAAGAAGGTTCTGGCGCCTGTCCAGTTTCATCATCCGACAGCTGCGCGCCACTTACAGCGTAACGCCAGACATCAACAATGATGCATTCGGCTCGCAGAGCTTCAGCGGACATCAGGCCGTTAAGAGACGGAAGAAAATCCTGAAGGAAGAGAAAAAAGTGTTTGAGCTGCGGAGCACAGCAGGTTGATCCGGGTCAGAACCGGAAACATCCACCACGCTGTAAGCAGAGAGGGCACAGTTGAAATCAGCATCATTGCACGTATTTTTGGTTGCTGGTTACTGGAGACTGGGCAGAGACCAACCAGTGCATCCACAAATCATCAGATTATGTGCCAAAGTGTTTTTCGGTTAATGGAGCATCAGCTCCATGAGATCTGTGTTCGACACCGATCGATTAGTTGTGTGAAGGTAATTTCAGAGCTACTTCACGTAAAGCCCGGGTTACATTTATGAGGGATTTGCGGCCTAACTGAATGCAGTTTCTGCAGAGGAAAACAAAGAGGGGGACATTTCTTTGTACTCCTGCAAAAGATCACCTCGTTCTGACATATTTATCTCAGAATCACAGATCCAGAAAGTCCCAGTAACATTTTAGCTCCCTGCCTGCTGCCGGCTGATTATCTGGAGCTTGTGATAGTTTCTCGTCATAATCAGTCCCAGCTGGGTTCACGATAGAGCTGGCGGCTGCTCTGGTAGCTCTGGCGGTTGACGTCTGCCGTGTTTAGGGAGCATGAAGTCACATAAACAGTCAGGACCTTGAGCTAAACAAGATAGTAATGATGTGCTGAAAGGTTAAATGTCTCCACAGCTGTGTTTAATGAGGCGTTACGCTAGCAGCAGGGTCAACAGGAGCAGGAACAGCATCCAGCGGCGGCTGGGGCCGGTCGGCGGCGCCGCGCTCTCCCCGCCCTCGGTCTGCTCGCCCTGCTCGTCCTCCCACTCCGTCCTCCTCCTTTCCTGCTCGTCCTCCTCCCCCTCCTCCTCCCCCTGGTCCCTCCACTGCCCGTCGTCCTCCCTCACGATGTTGATGCTGTCGCAGGAGTCCCCTTCGTGGCCCTCGTAGCAGTGGCAGCGGAACCGCTCGCTCAGCAGCTGCCGCTCGTGCTGCGAGTGCCAGCCGGCGACGGCGAAGTCCCCGTCGCCGGAGCCATGGATCTGGTAGCTGTCGGCGCTCAGGTGGAGGTAATGGGGGGCCAGCGGGTCCCGGCGGACGCAGCGGCCGTTGCCCTGGCACAGGAAGTCGCTGCAGATCTCGGCGGCTCGCGTCACGTTGGTGATGTAGCGGCCGAGGCGGTGGCTCAGGAAGGACTTCACCGTGGTGCAGTTGTGCTGTGGGAACACATTTCAGATTATTCTACTTTGGGTTTACAGATTCATCCTCAACCTTTAGCTTCAGCTTCTAGTTTTGGTTCTGGTACGCACTTCTAAAGACGTTAGCGTTAATGCTCACGGCATCAGTCACAGCACAACGATGTTCAGAAAAGAGTCCATGAACGATGGGACTAGTTTTACTCTGTGGGACGTATCAGCTGACTCCAGCCTGTTTTCATCTGTTGTTTTTAAGGCTGGGCAACGATTAAAATTTTTAATCGCCATTAATCGCATTATTTCCTGATTAATCACGATTAATCGCATTGTATACAGAAAATCAAATAATAAATTCAAAAGTAGTGTAAAGGTCACTTTTATTTAAATATTCTGCTGCCATATGATCTAAAGTGTCATAACATTTGTTGTTCAAACACTTTTAACATCAGCACTTGTTAGTAACACATATTTAGTGTAAATCTCATCTCAAAAAATGTCAAATAAAATAAAGCTTATTGCCACTGCCAGGGCATTAATGTCATCCTGTTTTTTATGAATAATAAAAAAAGTCTACCAACAAAATCCTAACAATCTAGAGGCCACAATCAGAACATTTAAAACAGGTAATTTCTGAGGTAACAGCAGAAACTTTTAACGGGGAGTTCAACTTGTCAGCTGTTACAAATAACCTTGTTTCTGTTGAATCCTCCGTCTGGGAGAACTTTAAAATGAAAATGTCCATGTTAAAGTTCTGTAACTTTACCAATCTGTAATTATCTGTGAATCATTTGGTTTTTTTTTTTCATTTTCAATTGTCAATCAAAAATTTGAAAAATTAAAAAGTGACTTTTTTAATCTAACACAACCCCCCCCCCCCCCCCCCCCCCCCCCCCCCCCCCCCCCCCCCCAAAAAAAAAAAAAAAAAAAGCAAATTTTTTTTATATTTCAATTTTAGCAAACAGGCTACGGGACTGAATTTGTTTTTAATATTTTATTGTCTGGTTTACGTGACCCTGAAATGGCTTTGTTTTATAATCAAGGAACAGACTTTCTGTTGTCGTTACACATCTGTGCCACTAGATGGAGCCGCACTGCAGTAACCAGCTAGAGAACAGCAGGACAGTGAACACATGGAGCAGATCTGATGGAACATGGAGGAATGACGCCATTGTCTTGAACAAAGGGGTTTGAAAGTTTATTTTTTAGACAGAATTGTTAATATTGCCACCTGAGTTGCTACCTGAACTGTAAAGTTCACAGATTTTTACCGTTCTCCATGTCTGTTTAAACTTTTCCGCATGTTTACCTGCCAATTGTTTCCGGTTCCGCAGCAGCCAGTAACAGACTTTTCAAAACAAAAGCACGTGAGCAACATGCGTTAACGCGCGATAAAATAAATGTTGGCGTTAATAAATTAATTAGTTAACACGATAATAACGCGTTAACTTGCCCAGCCCTAGTTTTTTTTGGATTGTCCAGTCACCTGTCAGGTGTTTCCAGATCTGTAGATATTCTCATTTATCCAGGTAAATTCAATTCTCGCAACAATTGAATCATAAGCAACTGGACTTAGATTTGTCTAGAAGACATTTCGCCTCTTACCCAAGCGGCTTCATCAGTTCTCAACGCATCAGTCTGACTAGTCCGCACTAGTCAGACCTAGTCACTAGTCAGACCAGTCCGAAGGTTCTGGCACCTGTCCGCATCAGTCTGACCAGTCCACACTAGTCAGACCTAGTCATTAGTCAGACCAGTCTGACTAGTGACTTGGTCTGACTAGTGCGGACTGGTCAGACTGATGCGTTGAGAACTGATGAAGCCGCTTGGATAGGCGAAACGTCTTCTAGACAAATCTAAGTCCAGTTGCCTATGATTCAGTTGTTGTGAGAATGGTGTTTCCAGATAAAACCCTTCCTGCTTCTGTGCTGCAGCAGCTGCGTCCCCTGGGGGGCTCCATGCAGATGCTGCCAGATGTAACCGATCTCTCCAGTACCAACAGGCCTGCCGCTTACCCAGCGCCTTCTTCACCACAACCGGTTTGAGTTACTCCTCTGTTAAGACATGTTTGCCGTTGCTAAATGCTGGAACACAGCGGACAGTAGAGTCTCCAGATTTCAACATTCAGACTCTTATAATAGGTTCAGTTTATCTGTCTCCTTTTAACACGGCGATCACTTGTTTTCTGTTCAGACCCTTCGTTATCTCATTTCCTTTTTTCTTTCAGCCGTCAGTGAAAAACATTTGCAGACACCTGGACGTGACCAGGGGCGCCGAAAAGGGGGGGTAAAGGATACGGATTATAGGGGCCCATGATTGAGGGGGGCCCAGAGAGGCCCCTAATGATGATCAAAAATAGCATCAACAAATTTCGCCGCTGTGTTGGGGGGCCCGGTAAAGATTCTTTTCATGGGGCCCAAAATCCCTAGCGGCGCCCCTGGACGTGACTATCCAGGAAAAGAAACGTGAACTAACCCCGGGTCATCAGGCAACCAGGAACCAGGAATTTCAGAGGTGGGAAACTCATAAATGGACACACTCCTTTTCAGTTTTGGTTAAGGGTTCGAGTAAAAGAATAAACGGAAAACAAGTCTGTAATTGGAGCTGAGCGATTTTATCGATTCTCCCAGAGAGTGTACATCTATGTCTCTGTGTTTCTGCTCCATAGATACTGCAGTACTCCCTTCCAGACTCTTAACTCTAAACTTATACGATATTAGATATGAAGCTGAAAGGATGGATGGATGGACATGCTGGGAGGATAAGAGTTATGTAACATGAAACAATAAACTGAAACTTATGAATGTGCAGGCTTTCAAATGTAGAGTCTGTTTTACAAATAAATAAACTATCCAATGAAAATGACTTAAAAGTGGGTCAGAACCATCAACTGCTCAGACAGAGTTGACTGAATAAATGAATGTGTAACCCCTCCCTGAGATTCTGGTGGTTTTGAGGGTTAGATTCTGAATAAAAAAGAAATAGTTGTGCATTATTGAACATACCGGACTGCTTTTACAGCGCTCAGCAACCACATGGTGTCAACTGTCTATTGTCTGGCGTCAGTTTTATTCACAGCGGTGGTTTGTCATGACTTCAAAGGGCCTGAGGGCAGAACGCTGAAGTAACTGGACCAGAATAGAGGCCCGACGGCATCCGATCACACGGTTCTGGATTCAGCCGCCGTCCATGCACCTACCCTGGAAGACGTCAGGTTCAGGTCGCCCCAGATGACGAACCCCGCGGCTCCTAAAGCAGCGCTCTCTCCGATGGTGTGGATCAAGTCTTTCTGCAGGAGACACACAGGTACATCACATCCATCACTGACACACAGGAAACACCGGCGCCATTCATGGGCCCCTCCCTTTTTTCCCTCAAAACAGACTCCACTTGCGCCTCCGTGAATCGCCACCAGATGGCGGAAGAGGATCAGTTGAGAAAGCCTGACCTTTCTTGGGTTTTGCTGAGTGAACAAACTCTGTTTGAGGACTCACACGTGTGAAAATGTCTTTGCTTTGATCACGTGACTCATGGAGGTTCTCTGCATCACCGTTAGTTGTTCTGTAGCCAATCACGTTACAGAGGAAACAGACTGAAAGTCTGGTGGTGAACACGCTTTCCTTTTCACCATAAACCAATAAAAGGATTCCTCTCTACTCCTAACGGAGCCTTATGGTGGTTGTGGTTTAAAAGCGCAGGTCTTTTCCCGCTCTGATCATGTGAAGCTGCCTGCAGAGCTGCAGATGTCGTTGCCCTCGCTGCAAGAACATGCTGAACATGCTGATTCCTTGATTATAATGTTATGACTAACTAATTTAAGCCTTGCTGATGACTCATTTCCTGAGCTGAGGTTCCCAGCGTTCAGTCTCACTCACACAAATGAACAAGTTTACTTGTGGCGCCCCCTTGTGGTGCCTGCGAGGCTGCGAAGACGAACACTTTCTTGCCTGAACAGACTCAAACTGGTAATCCCTAAAATAATTACAATTAGCGGCATGAGTGGAGAGAAAACGCATGAGAGGATATGAATTTCCCTGCGCTCTTGTCTGATGTCTGTCAGGCTCATATCTCTAATTTGTCACGTCTATGTTTACATTTTTGATCTTTTCATCGTCAAAACTCCAGCGTGGATGCACGTTTCTTGTTGTTAAACTTGTCCGTTACGGCCCGCACTGCCGTTTGATGCGTCTCGTCGTACGTCTACCTGTCAGCTAACCATCAGCGTGAGAAGAACTGTCTCGTCTCCGGGGCAACGTCATGTGGAAGAGTCTCACGGCCGACGTGGGACGACCACAGCTTTGAAACGTGGCCTTTAAAGGGTGCAACCCTCAAACTGGGACACACCCACAAATATTCTTCTCCTGTAAAACTTCATCAGTGGTGGTATTAAACTCAAAGTTGCTCTTTCAGCCACACCTTTTTTAAATGGATGGTTAAGAAAATTAAAAAGTGAGGTGGGACCTTTTGTTGAACTACCCATCAGTGTTTTTCTTCATTTTTCAGGGCACTAGAATAAGACATTTAGTAAGTATATGCTCATGTAATACCTGGATATTACCGTATTTTCTGGACTATAAGCCGCACCTGAATATAAGCCGCACCCGACTATAAGCCGCCGGTATCCAGGCTGAGAAACAAGATATTTACATTGAAAGATTTTGTAAGTGTTATATATATAGTTATATATATGTTATATATTATAAGTGTTTATTCACATACCTGAACTGATTTTTCCTCCTCCTGTGTACTGAAACCCCCCCACACAGCAAAGACATCCGGAACGGACCCACGAAATGGACCCGTATCGGGGTCCACTTGCACTCAGTGCCGGATCCGCTTTGGAGTCGGATCGCGGACCTGCTGGCTCCACGCTGCGTCCGGTCCACATCTGTGATTAAAACCTTACCTCTGCGGCGGGTCCACTCAGAACCCTGAAATCCGCTGGGGAACCAACAATCTGACTGGACAAACTGATAAATCCAGGTGTGTCTGAGTAGCTACAATGGTCAGACACACCTGGATTAATCAGTTTGTCCAATAATAACAGGTATTGATGCTCACAAAATGAATGTAGAGTAGCATAGCCAACATAGGCTACTGAACAAAAACAGAATAGCCTTTAACTACTCGGTTTGTTTTTGGTTTTTCCACTTCCTGCTAGAGCGCCCCCTGAGGGCTGAAGAAAAATTCATAGAAAAGCCGCATCTCTGTATAAACCTCATGGTTTAAAGCGTGGGACAAAAGTAGCGGCTTATAGTCCAGAAAATTACGGTATTTGGGGATATCCAGGTAATATCTCCAAGATGTTAAATGCTTGGATGCACATCTGTACAGAACAAAGTATTGAAGTTAAGCACGTCACTTAATACCAGACAGAAGTGATTTTTTTTATACCGTGGTGAGGAAGGCCAGGGCGTCGTCTCGGTAGCCCAGCCTGAGGTACACGTAGGTGGGAAGGTCGTAGTCCTTCGAGGTCAGTGAAGCGATCCGGAGCGACTCTCGGATCCTGTGCTGGGAGAAGTGCAGGTTGAGGATGCTGTCGGTGTTGCTCTTCCTTATGGCCACGGAGGGAAACAGGGCGGTGCTGCTGTTCCACAGCCACATCAGCTCGTCGTTCCTCATCCTCTCCAACAGGGGGCAGAGCCCAGTGTAGTTCTCCTCATGCAGGTTGTAGTTGTGGCAGTCAGGGTAGAGGTAGAAACCCCAGAGGGCGTTGGGGCGAAGTTCAGTTCCTAACTGGATAGTCCGCTGCATGAACATCTTGGCACTTTTCTCAAAGCGCCGCCGCGCGAGCTCCTCCACCTGAGCCACCGTGACGTTCATGTACGCCTTCCTGGTCAGGTACTTGGACTTGCGCCGGTAGATGTCCTTCCTGTGCCAGTTACGGTTCCACTGAGGCCTCCAGAACTCCCAGTCAATGACGGCTAGGCCGCGGAAGTCCTTTGCGGGGATGAAGTGGGTGATGTCCTGGAAGGCCTTGAGCAGGTGCAGGTCCAGGCTGCAGTTCTGAGGAAGGCCTCCGTGTACGGGTTTGCCTTGAGGGGTGTAGTAGGGGTAGTACCCCAGCCGGTTGGCATAGAAAATGGTAACATTCTGACCCGTCCAGTTGGCCCGGGGGCTTCCCTGGATGTGAAAGAGGCGGCCAAGGTTGGTTGTGATGTTGTATTTGATGGTGCACATATCCAGCGGTGCGTTCCAGGCGGCGATGAAGGGCTTCCGGTTGATCAAGGGAAGCTTCGCGGGCTTCTGGCCGAAGGCGGCGTGGAAGAGCAGGAGCAGCCAGTAGCAGGTGAGGGTGACGGGCACGACGTGGTGGGCGGTGGATGCCCCACCCACCGGCACCACAGGCATCCTGGGATTCAGCTGCGACGGTCGATCACCCTGAAGAGATCGAAGACAAGACGGAGAGACGTGAATTCTCCCAACCGCTGCCTGTGTGTCGTCTGTTGAACTATGAACTATCAATGAACTATTGAACTATCTATGAACTTTCTATGAACTATTGAACTATCTATGAACTTTCTATGAATGATCTAGGAATTACCTATGAACTATCTAGGAACTATCTACGAACTTTCTATGAACGATCTAGGAATTATCTATGAACTATCTAGGAACTATCTATGAACCTTCTATTACTTTCTATGAACTATCTAGGAACTTTCTAGGAACTATCTAGGAACTATCTACGACTTTCAATGAACTTTCTATGAACTTTCTATGAACTTTGTATTAACTATCTATGAACTATCTAGGAACTTTCTATGAACTATCTAGGAACAATTATCTATCTAGGAACTTTCTAGGCACTATCTAGGAACTTTCTATTAACTATCTAGGAACTTTCTACAACTTTCAATGAACTTTCTATGAACTTTCTAGGAACGTTCTAGGAACTTTCTATAAACTATCTAGGAACAATTAACTATCTAGGAACTTTCTAGTAACTATCTGTAAACTGACTATGAACTATCTAGGAACTATCTAGGAACTTTCCATGAACTATCTAGGAACTATCTACAAACATTCTAGGAACTTTCTAGGAACTTTCTAGGCACTTTCTAGGAACTATCTACAAACTTTCTATGAACTATTTAGGAACTACCTATGAACTTTCTAGGCACTTTCTAGGAACTATCTACGAACTTTCTATGATCTATTTAGGAACTATCTATGACTTTCAATGAACTTTCTATGAACTATCTAGGAACATTCTAGGAACTATCTATGACCTTTCAATGAACCATCTAGGAACTATGAACTATCTAGGAACTTTCTAGGAACTATATATAAACTGACTATGAACTATCTAGGAACTATCTATGAACTTACCAGGAACTATCTATGAACTCTCTATGAACTATATAGGAACTTTCTAGGAACTATCTATGAACTTTCCATGAACTATCTAGGAACTATCTATGAACTATCTAGGAACCTTCTAGGAACTATCTATGAACTATCTTCTGATGATGAATGTTGTTTTCATGTGAACAGGATGGAGTCTTCAGACTGGCATCCAGACAACTGGAATCATCATACGCTTTGGTTAATTACAGAAATTGATCATGGACATATCATTTGATGAATCTGAATCTTCTCGTTGTTTTGTGAATTTAAAAACTGGCTGCATTTTTCTCTGATTGCAATGATCCAATAATCAATCAATCGTTGCTGCTTTCAGTGACTGATCAGTTTCTGGGATCCACTCTTTTTGTTGTGATTCCTACGCAGCGATATTCTGCATTTCCCATCAGATTGTTCTCGCTCAGAAACCCGATCCTGGCGTTCTTCAGGGGTCAAAGGTCACAGGGAGGAAGTGCGCTAACACCCAGGACCTGGGAGGAGGACTCCAGCCGGACGGACCGTCGTTTTCCTCGTCTTTCTTTGACCAGAGCTGACGGCCATAATGAGTCCCGGTGCGGTCCTGGAGAGCCGTGTTTCGCCATAAAACGTCCCGTCAGAGCGGAGACGGCAGGCGGAGGTCTGAACTCAGCCGCTGGACCTTTCAGCTCAGGTTCCTCGGGGCCTCGGGATCAGGTAAAACTTCTTCAGTGCTCATTACCAACACGTTTAAAAGACAGAGTTGGCAAAGTTTAACCCCAACACACAGATGTTCCAGATGTGCATGACTGTATCAGGATGTGGCACAAGTCAGTTCAGGTTCATGATAATATGTTTCTGTCACTTTGGATCCCATGAATCTATTTCATCAGTTAAAAATGAGTACGGAGCAGCTCTGTCTTCATTTTCTTCCTCTCTTTTCCCTTCAATTTGGAGTCAAAATTAAGTTTTACAATCTATGTCACAACTATGAAACATCTAAAAAAAAAAAAGAAGAAATTGCAGCTCGTGCATTCAGACCCGACACACATTTTTTGTCACATTTTCTTTTTGTCCTGTTTGCAGCGTGAGAGGTAAAATCACACCTTCATCTGTTCTGAAAGCAACCATCCCGTCTTCCCGTCAACATTTCAAGCGCCAGCCTTCATTATTCCTGCGCTGAACAACGCGAGCAGAAGTGGCGGAAAATCTGGAAGTGGTTTTCAGTTTCTGCAGCTCTGAGAGCAGAGCCAATGAATGTTGCTCGTAGTTATGTCGGTTTCCAGCGTCTCTTTGTGCTCCCGCCAGCGCTCCTCGTAGGTTTGGAAGTGATCTGAGCGCTGCAGTCGGTGACAGAAGATCATTTTTCAAAGCAGCGTTCCAGTGAATGTATGGATACGTGGTCGGGCAGAAATCTGTCCCATCTGAAGCCTGGTAGACGGAGACATATGGTTTAACTGCAGGAATGCTGCCCATTATTGTCTTTTATGTAGAAAAAAAACAAAAGAAGACTAATGTGGAGCTACCTGGAGGAGTGATGGACCTGAAACCTGCAGCACCTGCACATGGACACCAGTTTAAACTAGGGGTGCACGTTAACGATCGGGCCGATAACAGGAAATTATGACGTCATCCCGATAACTCCGATATCACGACAAATAGCCCCGATAACATATATATTTTTGTCAACACAGCAGTGTCTCGCTCCCTCTGAACCTTGAATGACCGGCAGTGAATGTTATGTTCATGTGACGTCGGCATAATCAGGAAAATCAAGAATACCTCCTCATGCCAGAAAACAACTCGTTATAATTTTAGTAGTTGCTGACTTGAATTGATATTCGCAGTATTTTCCCACATGTTACACATAAAAAAAGAAAAAAATAGAAAAGGCTGAAAGAATGACTAGCAAACGAGAGAACGTGGGAATTTACGTTACACCTTGAATGCAGCCTGCAGCACAGCGTACTGATCACAACAAACATGGCGGCGTGGAACTTCGTTAAAGTTTCAGAAGAAGATAGTTTGGTGGTTTAATACGTAAAACCTGATCAGCCACCTACTACATAACAATCACTTCCATGGAGTTTTGAAATCAGGCTAACGTGAGCTAACAGAAGCTAATGCTAACGTGCGCAAGCCAGCAGCAGTCTCTCCTCTCCCTCATTCCTCTCATCTAAAGCTTCCATGAGATTAAAAAGTAAAAAAAACAAAAACTACTGAACCTCATTTACTTTAATTAAAGGTATTAATTTAAATGGAACCACAAGTCAAAATCCTTTAAATGTTCATCTTTTTCAGTTAGTAATTCTGATGCATGTATTTCCATCAGTTCAAGGAGCCTTTATTTTTTATATCAGTCAGTAATGAACCTTATTTAAGTTGATGTGAGATATCAAATAGGTTTGTTTGATAGCTTTATGAAAATGTTCGAGAGGCTTGACAATAGTTTTTCATTGGAAAAAAATAAATATCTGTTCATTTAAAGAGTCAAAACAATTTTTGATTTTGTTCATAGTATTGATGTAATGATCTTAGATATATGTGTGTGTTATCGGTATCGGCCTTTAGGAGCTGAAAGTTATCGGTTATCAGTATCAGTTTTAAAAAACAGTTATCGTGCATCCCTAGTTTAAACCACTGAACATGCACAAACCTTTATCTTCTGGTTGATTTAATCAATATTTTATCTCTACAGGCCCCACCCCCATGACCCTGGACAGGATGAAGCAGGAACATATGGATCCGTTGTGCTGCACCAGTTAGACCATCAACACCAGTTAATGCTCATTTCCCGTCTCGGTTTGTTTAAATCATGCAGATTCCCTGACGGGGTCACACCTTAAAGGATCCTCGTTTGGCTGTATGTGCACAGACCAAAAGCATCCATCGAGACACAACCGGGCCCCTCTGGGAGCCCGACTGGATCCTGGGTCCACTCGTGGTTTCCATCACAATGGGAGACAGAAGCTGAAGCTTCAGATTCACCGCGCTGAAGTTTGTATTTCCAGTTTGGCCTGGTGACAGATTGAATGATTTATCCGGAGCAGCTTGGAGCCGAGGGCCGGTCTGGCAGCAATTAAGATAAGAGTTTGTTGATGTTTGTGGTCCGTGTGGAGTGGAACGGCTCCACTCATTCAACGAGCAACAGAAAAAGAAAACTCCAGTTCTCTGTCGGAAACTTGGATGGAGTTTCAGCAGCGGCTGCCAGCATCTGAAGTCGAGATGGTTGATCTGCAGGAAGGCTGGTGTCCCACCCCGGAGATGCCCCTGACTCTTTAACACATCAGCTTTTTCAAGTCTCTTATCTCTGATCTATGAACTATCTAGGAACGATCTAAGAACTATCTATGGACTATCTATAAACGATCTAAGAACTATCTATGGACTGTCTATAAACGATCTATGAACTATCTATGAACGACCTAAGAACTATCTATGGACTGTCTATAAATGATCTATGAACTATCTATGAAGATCTAAGAACTATCTATGGACTATCTATGAACGACCTAAGAACTATCTATGGACTGTCTATAAATGATCTATGAACTATCTATGAAGATCTAAGAACTATCTATGGACTATCTATGAACGACCTAAGAACTATCTATGGACTATCTATAAACGACCTAGGAACTATCTCAGAACTTTCTATGAACTATCTATGATCTATCTCGGAACTATCTAGGAACTATCTAAGAACTATCTATGAATGATCTAAGAACTATCTATGGACTATCTATAAACGATCTAGGAACTATCTAAGAACTTTCTATGAAATAACTATAAACGATCTATGAACTATCTAGGAATTATCTAGGAACTTTCTATGAACTATCTAGAAACTATCTATGAATGATTTAGGAACTATCTAGGAACTATCTCGGAACTTTCTATGAACTATCTATGATCTATCTCGGAACTATCTAGGAACCTTCTATGAACTATCTAGGAACCTTCTATGAACTATCTGAGAACTATCTATGAATGATCTAGGAACTATCCCGGAACTATCTAGGAACTATCTTGGAACGTTCTATGAACTATCTAGGAACCTTCTAGGAACTATCTATGAATTATCTCGGAACTATCTAGGAACTTTCTACGAACTATCTATGAACTATCCCTGAACTATCTAGGAACTTTCTATGAACTATCTATGAACTATCTAGGAACTATCTATGAATGATCTAGGAACTATCTCAGAACTTTCTATGAATGATCTAGGAACTATCTTGGAACTTTCTATGAACTATCTATGAACTATCTATAAATGATCTAGGAACTATCTCGGAACTATCTATGAACTATCTAGGAAATATCTAGGACCTTTCTATGAACTATCTATGAACTATTTATGAACGATCTAGGAACTATCTCAGAACGTTCTATGAACTATTTAGGAACTTTCTATGAACTATCTAGGAACTTTCTATGAACTATTTAGGAACTATCTATGAACTATTTAGGAACTATCTATGAACTATTTAGGATCTATCTAGAAACTATCTAGGAACTTTCTATGAACTATCTAGGAACTTTCTATGAACTATCTATGAACTATTTATGAACGATCTAGGAACTATCTAGGAACTTTCTATGAACTATTTAGGAATTATGTAGGAACTTTCTATGAACTCTCTCTGTCGAACTCTGTCGGGAACTTGGATGGAGTTTCAGCAGCGGCTGCCAGCGTCTGAAGTCGAGATGGTTGATCTGCAGGAAGGCTGGTGTCCCACCCCGGAGATGCCCGTGACTCTTTAACACATCAGCGTTTTTCAATCTCTTATCTCTGCGGTCACGCCAACGCCACAGCAGCGGGAGGACGCCGCGCAGACTCGCAACGGGTCTCGCTGCTGCTGCAGCAACGGGCCGAAGGATCTGCTGCTCCAAGACGGCGGTTTGACCTCGCGAGCAAACGCGACTGAGAAGACGGCAGCACAGAGACCCCGGGGGACGCCAGGAGAGGCAGAGACATGTCCCCGCTAGCAGGCTTGGAGTGGAGCCGGACCCCCGGCGGAGGGCAGGAGCCAAAACAACAGATGCCCCCACACTTACCATCTGTCCCAGTACCGACTGGGAGGTCACATGACTGTCCGCTCAGAGAGCAGCGAGCAGATCCATGCTGTGTATATTTATATTTAAGTGAAACGGTTGTGAGAGCAGAGAAGATGCAGCTTCCAGACGTCCTACGTGTTTACAAGCGTCACATTTGAACGTTGGGACGAACGCTGAACCCAGCATACCCTGATTTCTTCTCTTTTCCAGTTCAGGTCTACTACGCATTCAAAAAATAAACTCAAAGATGATTATAACAAGATAAACTGACCCCCAACTGACATAAGGTCATTTCAGAGTTGAGAGAAGCAACGGCAACGTTGTAACCTGGTAAAAGCTTTACTCTTCTCTTTATTTTTTCATTTCTGAAGATTTTAATCATCATTATTGTGATTGTGAAAGTTCTGAAAGTCCAGTAGCATCACTGATGGCTTCATACGTCCGTTGGTGGTCTGCTATCTACGGTGAAGAGGGGACGGGAGACCTGGGCAGGCATGGAATCAAACCTGCGACCGCTACACTGAGCAGTAGCTTAACGCTATAAAATGTCAGGAAAATGCAGCGTGCACAAAATGTTTGGCCTTTTCTGAGTAGCAGTAGTTCACAGATATGTAAGATGCTGAAAAAAACCCAGTCAGGTCAATCAAAGCTGACACCGCTATTACTGAGCCATTTCATTTCCTTAAAGTCGTTTGAATAAAACAACTGGAGCTTTGGCCGAACGCCTCAGAACCGCACACTCGTACAGCCGGAGCAACGGGCGGTTCAGGACAGCGTTCAGGTGTCACCGCGCTGCTGATCGGCCGGACGGTTCAGTCCTAGGTCCTGTTAAAGACGCGGTCTGAACGGGTGGGACGCGGCTAACGGGACCGACCAGTTGGAACTGGAGGCTACGACCATCTGGGGAGCAGAACATACGCCGTCAAACTGACCGCAGCGATCAGATTTGTCCTGCGCAGTGGAAATCTGACGTAGGCGGCCATAACCAGAGTGGGAGGGGGCAGCCGGGGTCTTCCTGGGCCAGAGGGGAAATGGACTCCAGCCATGTGGGCCGAGCCAGAACACCTCCCTGAGGGAGGCGTGCAGATGGCAGCCTGGTCACAGGCCCGGACCGAAGACCACGTCACATGACCTCGCTGCTGTACACGCAGGAAAACAACATTCCCTGAGCTCGGCGGAGGTGATCCTTTCACACTCCGTGACTCCGCACCAGGACTTTCCATGAGTCACGCGCTGAGCCGCTCGCGCCGCGCTAACAAGAGCGAAGCGCTTTAACAAATGTCGAATGCGGTCGTTGATTCATGCTCCTCACACGAGTGGGTGAAAACAGAAAAGCCGAGGGCCAGGAAACACCAGAGCAGAAATGTTTCCACCCCGCGGGCCAGTCGCAGAGCTCTGGTGAGCCCCGAGGCTGCAGGAGCCGCCGCGCCAGGGCCGAGACCGCCGAGACCGCCGGCGGGTCGTTTAGGGGAGGGGATCTTCCAGGAGGAGGAACCGGAGGGAACAAAGGGAGTGGAGGACATGCAAACTCAAGATCCGACACATTTCTCTGTTCATTTTTACTTCTCTTCAAGCATGGCGGCTCTGAGGGGGCGGCGACCAAATGCAAACTGTTTATGACAGAGAAGCAAACACGTCTCACACCAGTGAAAATGATGCGTCTTAGCCGGCGTCCGTGCGTGCACCCGTGCAGGCACGACGCTAGAGCTCCGTCTCTGAATGACCTCAAACATCACTGTTGAATTCATGCACGCCGGCTGGAAAATAAAGAGTCATCACTCGTTTCACAAAAAAACTAAGTGAAAGCCTCCCGTTGGAAAAATACCACCGTTAATGTGATTCAGCTTCAACAAGTTCAGCTGAAGCAGCGAGGAGCTTCTCTCAGTCACGTCAGGAGACAAACTAGCGTCTGCATCAAGCAGAGGCACAGAGATTAAAACGGCACCATAACTGTTTTTATAAACCGATACTGATAACGATAACTTTCAGCTCCTAAAGTCCGATACCGATAACCGATAACACACACATATACCTAAGATCATTACATCAATACAATTTTGACTCTTTAAATGAACAGATATTTATTTTTTACATTGAAAAACTATTGACAAGCCTTTCAAACATTTTCATAAAGCTATCAAACAAACCTATCTGATGTCTCACATTAACTTAAATAAGGTTCATTACTGACTGATATAAAAAAAATAAAGGCTCCTTGAACTGATTAAAATACATACATCAGAATAACCAACTGAAAAAAGTGCATTCCTAAATGACAATAAAAAATAATGCACAGGTCATAATGTACTGACACAAGTTAGACTTGTCTGTGTAAATAAACTGAAAAAGTGCACTCCATAGTAACAAAAAAATACGTTAAAAATGATTTTGACTTGTGGTTGCATTCAAATGAATGCCTTTAATTAAAGTAAATGAGGTTTAGTAGTTTTTTTTAATTAATCTCATGGAAGCTTTAGATGAGAGAGATGATGTAGAGGGTTGACTTGCTGCTGGCTAGCTCACGTTAGCTCACGTTAGCTCACGTTAGCGCGATTGGAAGCGACGGTTATGTTTCAGGTGGCTGATCTGGTTTGACGTATTAAAGCTTGTTCTATTTTCCATTCTTCGCTTGGAGCATTTGTCACAAATAACCAGCGAACTATCTTCCTCTGAAACTTTAACAAAGTTCTACACCATCGCCGCCATGTTTTTTTTTCAGCGCACTGTTCCGCAATGCTACATTCAAGAGTGTAACGCTGTGATGGCCGCAGCCACACAGGCCAGGTTGAAGAGGGTAATATCCTACACACTCGGCCTTCATTACTTTAAAGCACACAGGTTCATTTTATTTGCAGTCAGCCACACCCCAAACAATTCAATTAAACATTAAGGTTTAGTTTATTTGATATATAATTTGTTTGTTTATAACCTTACACTGTTTAAATAGAGTGCACATGTTTCTTCACTGTAAGGTTAGAGTTCATTTTTTCTGTTATATTATCTTTATTTCCTTGTTTTGAGTTACCGTGCTGGTGGAGGAGTTACCTTTCCAGGTGAGGCAGGAGGCGTGGCCAAGGGTGGAGGACTGTTAAATCCTGTGGCATGGCCATTAAGCCATACTATGTGCTGTTATGTTAGAGGGGGGGATTTGGGGTTTAGTTAGTTTCCTTTTGTATTAGTTGTACTTGTTGTCCATTTTGTTTCCCCTTGTGTGTTATTTGGTTTGGCCAAGCCACTATATATGTTCCCTTCTGTGTCATTATAGGGGGTCTGTTTTGTTTAGTTGGTGTCTTCTTAAGTTGTTAAGTTGTTGTTTCAGTGTAATTCTATTTTGTTGACCTCTTTTATAAACTTAGATAATAAGTTCTTGGTTTATATATATATATATATATATTTTGGAGTAAATAAATAAATTTTTTTTAAATCAAAACTCCTGTTCTCCTCCTTGCTGACTGCTTGGTCCCTAATGAACGTAAATTCCTCCGTTCCCTCGTTTGCTCAGTCGTTCTTTCAGCCTTTTCTATTTTTTTTTTTTTATGTGTAACATGTGGTAAAATACTGCGAATATCAATTCAAGTCAGCAACTACTAAAATGATGACCGAGTTAATGAGTCGTTTTCTGGCATGAGGGGGTATTCTTGATTTTCCTTATTGAGTAATCGTTTTTCTGATTATGCCTAACGTTCACTTGAACATAACATTCACTGCCGGTCATTTAAGACTCAGAGGGAGCGAGGCACTGCCATATTGACAAAAATATGTGCAATATTTTGCAATATTTTTAATCTCAATTTCTGTGCAATATTTGTATATTCTATAGTCATATTCATATTCATATATATATTTTTTATTGCTGCTACGTAGCTCTGCACTGCACTTCAACCTGCTGTTTACACCGGATTCTGCTGTTTTACATCCTGGTTTTATCTATTTATTCTTTACGCTGCACTCACTACAACCTTTAGGTTTTTTTAGGTCTGTAGCACTACAGTATTGTCTTGTAATTTTTAAAGCTGTAATACGGAAAGCCAAGCAACGACATTTCGTTGACGAAAAACCTCACTGCCGTGTGTTTTTTTGTGCAATGACAATAAAGAAAGTCTAAGTCTAAGTCTAAGTCTATATATGTTATCGGGGCTATTTGTCGTGATATCGGATCTATCGGGATGACGTCATAATTTCCTGTTATCGGCCCGATAGTTATCGTGCACCCCTACTGTCTGATGCGTCTCTGAAACCTGGACAGATCGGATCTTTCCGAACCTCCCATCAGTGAGGCGATCTGACCGAAGACAGA
The DNA here is from genome assembly GCA_018398805.1 of Hirundichthys speculiger. NCBI lineage: Eukaryota > Metazoa > Chordata > Actinopteri > Beloniformes > Exocoetidae > Hirundichthys > Hirundichthys speculiger. Next base: position 74,319 of record JAGFBZ010000680.1, on the reverse strand, counting down.
GAGCCTTCAAGTTCCCGGGGAGCATCAGGGAGCTTCAGGCTCTATGTTTGGGGAAGATGAACGCAGTCCTGGACAGACGGGACGTTCAAACGCAGCGACGACACCAGCAGAGGGACCGGCGGGCTCACAGACCGGCAGGGTACCGTAGAGAGACGTCTGCAGGAGCTGCAGCAGCTCAAACCTCCTAAAAACCTCTGCAAACTGCTGTTTGCTTTGGGCAGGGAATCGAAACCAGCTTGTTAAATTTAAGCACCGTCAGTGTTTGGGTTTAATTAGGTTCCTTCACAGTGCGATGATCACGCTGCTGGCCGCCTCGGTAATGTTATAGGAGGCCCTTACGAGGCGACTAGCATCATCTTCAGGACACCTGAGTGTCTCCATCCAAACCCTGACCACATTTTCCTTAGTGCTGTTTATCAGTGCGGACGTGTAGTTGGGTTTAGTTGGAGTTATATATAGATGGAGTCAAAAATGATGAAGAAAGAAGATGACCTGATGTGACCTCTCGTCATTATTTAATATACCATATTGGCCCTGAATATAGAACAACACTGATTATAAGACGACCCCTATTTTTCAAATATCATTTTGGGAAAATAAAAATATGATGAAGGCACTAAGGTTATTCATAAAACAATTTTCTATTGTGCAATTCCTGTAGAAAAAACTCCCACAGAGATAACATTCTACTGTATTGTTAAACATTTTAATGATCTTATCTTTTTTAGGAAGTATGGTACCATACTTGTGTGTCAGATTTCCATGTTATTTAAGATCAAGGTATGGTACTATTTAATAAACTGTTCTCTTCAAATTTGAGAATATGACTATGAATAAGCTACAACCATGAAATTCAATAACTGCGTAACTATTGAAGTTAAGTTTTAGTCAAGAACAACAAATTATTCAGCTTGTAAAAAACTAATTCTGGACTCCAACAACTTTCAAAGCCCTTTGCTGGAGTTGGCTGCGTGGTTCCTCCATTCCTACTGGTTACCTCGGTGCGGCTCTATCTAGTGGCGCAGATGTGTAATTACAATGGAAAAGTCTGGTCCTCGATTATATGACGACCCCCATTTTAGAGAATATGATTTCTAGAATAAAATATCGTCCTATATTCGGGGCCAATACGGTAATCAGACTTTATGAGATATTCTGGAGCTTCTTCTTCCAGTCTGGTGACAGGACCTCTGAGCCAAACACCTGAAGGCATCGCTTCCTGACGGGGAGCTTATCTCCCTGCTTTTTCCGTTTAATTTAACCGCAGAGCTTAACGCACAATCCTGAAATCCTGTTTGCCGCTCAGCATTCCCAGCCTCGGGATTTGATCTTTAACCCTGAACGCCTGAACCCTGAGCCTCTCCGTGCGCTGCAGCTCGGAAAACAGAAAAACAAAAAAACACCCAACGTGTATGGAGCCCCGTTTGGGTCATAATTCAATGAATAAATGAATCTATTATTATGAAATACAGACGTTTATTATTATGAAATATTCCCCATTATTCTGATAATGGTTTCCTTTTTCATAAGAATTAGCTTTTACATAATAATGGCTTTGTTTTTCATAAGAATGATTTGTGTGTCAATCACAGCAGAGAGGGCGGGGCCATTTATGTGATTGGCTGCTCTTTCATTCAGGCATAAGCAACAGAACAGTGAATATCGATAGTGGGCGAGAGGTGCGATGTATATACTCCAGGCCAGTAGGTGGCAGAATGCACCTCAGTTTACGGTTAAAAGTTGACATCGACTAAGAAATGTCAAGGTTTCCCGTAGCTCAGTCCAAGCTGCCATAGCTACAATCTGACTAGCAGCGCACCTTGATGACGCCACGGCCCGCTGCTAACGGGACCTCACGTTAGCATAACTAGTCGATGTCAGAGCGTAGAATGGAGAAGGATCAGCCAATGAGCGTGCAGGTCAACCACTGGCCCCGCCCAGTGGCAAAATGTCATTATTATGTAAAAACTCATTCTTATGAAAAACGAAGCAAAAGTAAAAACTCAATCTTAGATAAAAAAGCGATTCTGAAATAAACTATTATGCTTTAAACTAAGATTAAATAATAATAAAAATATATTTCATAATAATTACATTTTTTTCATAATAATGGGAAATATTCATAAAAATAAACATGTATTTCATCATAATGGGAAACATTTTATAATAATGGATACGTATTTCATAATAATAAACGCCTGTATTTTATAATAATAGACTCATTTATTCATTGAATTATGACCCTAACGGGGCTCCATAAACGTGGTTCCTTAAACTGAGATGAACTTTTTAACAACCGGCTCTGATGAACTTCAAACTGGCTTTTCCTGCTGCAGCTCCTCAGAAAGCGTGACCTGCCTATGCCGTCATCCCTGCCACAGTTTACTGGAAGTCCTCATGAGTCAGAGCATCTGCTCAGCGACGAGACGCTGCTTGAACGGGCGCTCTACCGGGCGCTCTACCAGGCGCTCTACCAGGCGCTCTACCTTCTCTTCTGCAGGTCTGAATGAAGCGCCGCTCAGGGACTTCAGGAGCCTGACTCCTCTGAGACAAAACCACTCTGCACTTCGTGGGTTTTTGTGACGGGTGAGCCGACATTCCTCGCATTACAGGGTGCCCCCCCCTGCATCACCCAAATCACCCGAGCCACGCTGTAACGCCTCGCTAAGGATTTAAAAATACCTTTTATCTTCCTCTGAGTGCAACAAGGAAAAAAAAAAAAAAACCTGCAGGAAAGTCAGTCTCGGGTTTCAGTGTCACAGTTTCAAAGCTCACCTGCACATGCTCGGGTCTCCTCGTCGGGGGTCACAGCAGGGGTCATGGTGGCCCCCCTCTCCCCCACCCCCCCACGGCTCACGTCTGAGAGGTCTGGAGCTGTTCACTCTGTGTCACTCTGAAACACAAACCAGCCATCTACGCTTTTATACAGGCGGGAGGAAGAGAGGGAGGAGAAAGAGTCAGCTCCACAACACAACAGAGCGATTACAAGAGCAAGGAGGGGGGTGGGGGGTGGGGGGCATAGAAACAAAGCAAAGAGAGGGAGGGAGGTTTTAAATCCCCGGCAGTGCGCTGAGCTCCTCGGAGGTCTGATCCTCTGGTGAAGAAAAGTCTCTGATCATCCACTTCAGTCGGTCTGGAAGCAGCACGTAAACATCCAGGACTGAACCTGAACGAGCAGCGTTTGTTCACGAGAGCATCACCATAAAACCACACGCCTGAGACCCAGAGACCCGCTCCAAAAGACCCGGTCCCAAAGACCTGGTCCCAAAGACCCGGTCCCAAAGACCCGCTCCCAAAGACCTACTCCCAAACACCTGGTTCCAAAGACCCACTCCCAAAGACCTGGTCCCAAAGACCCGGTCCCAAAGACCCGGTCCCAAAGACCCGGTCCCAAAGACCGCTCCCAAAGACCCGGTCCCAGAGACCTGCTCCCAGAGACCCGCTCCCAAAGACCCGCTCCCAAAGACCCGGTCCCAAAGACCCGCTCCCAAAGACCCGGTCCCAAAGACCCGCTCCCAAAGACCCGGTCCCAAAGACCCGGTCCCAAAGAACCGCTCCCAAAGACCCGGTCCCAGAGACCTGCTCCCAAAGACCTACTCCCAAACCCCTGGTTCCAAAGACCCACTCCCAAAGACCTGGTCCCAAAGACCCGGTCCCAAAGACCCGGTCCCAAAGACCCGGTCCCAAAGACCCGCTCCCAAAGACCTACTCCCAAACACCTGGTTCCAAAGACCCACTCCCAAAGACCTGGTCCCAAAGACCCGGTCCCAAAGACCGTCCCAAAGAACCGCTCCCAAAGACCCGGTCCCAGAGACCTGCTCCCAGAGACCCCCCTCCCAAAGACCCGCTCCCAAAGACCCGCTCCAAAGACCCCTCCCAAAGACCTCCCAAAGGTCCCAAAGACCCCCCTCCCAAGACCCGGTCCCAAAGAACCGCTCCCAAAGACCCGGTCCCAGAGACCTGCTCCCAAAGACCCACTCCCAAAGACCCGCTCCCAAAGACCCGGTCCCAAAGACCCGGTCCCAGAGACCCGCTCCCAAAGACCCGCTCCCAAACCCCTCCCAAAGACCCAAAGACCCGGTCCAAAGACCCGTCCCACCCAAAGACCCGGTCCCAAAGACCCGGTCCCAAAGAACCGCTCCCAAAGACCCGGTCCCAGAGACCTGCTCCCAAAGACCCGCTCCCAAAGACCCGCTCCTGGAGACCCGCTCCCAGAGACCAGGTCCCAGAGACCCGGTCCCAAAGACCCGGTCCCAAAGACCCGGTCCCAAAGACCCGCTCCCAAAGACCCGCTCCCAGAGACCCGGTCCCAAAGACCCGGTCCCAAAGACCCGGTCCCAAAGACCCGCTCCCAAAGACCCGCTCCCAAAGACCCGCTCCCAAAGACTCGCTCCCAAAGACCCGGTCCCAAAGACCCGGTCCCAAAGACCCGGTCCCATAGACCCGCTCCCAAAGACCCGGTCCAGAGACCGCTCCCAAAGACCCGCTCCCAAGACCCGCTCCCAAAAGACCCGGTCCCAAAGACCCGGTCCCAAAGACTCCCAAAGACCCGGTCCCAAAGACCCGGTCCAAAGACCCGGTCCCAAGAGCCCAAGACCCGGTCCCAAAGACCCCCCAAAGACCTCTCCCCGACCCAAAGACCCTCCCAAAGACCCGCTCCCAAAGACCCGGTCCCAGAGACCCGCTCCCAAAGACCTGCTCCCAAAGACCCCCCAAAGACAAAAGACCCGGTCCCAAAGACCTCCCAGTCCCAAAGACCCGGTCCCAAAGACCCGGTCCCAAAACCCTCCCAAGACCGCTCCCAAAGACCCGTCCCAAAGACCCGTCCCAAAGGCTCCCAAAGACCCGGTCCCAAAGACCCGCTCCCAAAGACCCGGTCCCAAAGACCCGGTCCCAAAGACCCGCTCCCAAAGACCCGCTCCCAAAGACCCGGTCCCAAAGACCCGGTCCCAAAGACCTGCTCCCAAAGACCCGGTCCCAGAGACCTGCTCCCAAAGACCCGCTCCCAAAGACCCGCTCCCAAAGACCCAGTCCCAAAGACCCGGTCCCAAAGACCCGCTCCCAAAGACCCGGTCCCAAAGACCGGTCCCAAAGACCCGGTCCCAAAGACCCGGTCCCAAGACCCGCTCCCAAAGACCCTGCTCCCAAAGACCCCTCCCTCCAAAGACCCGCTCCCAAAGACCCCTCCCAAACCCGGTCCCAAAGACCCGCTCCCAAAGACCTGCTCCCAAAGACCTGGTCCCAAAGACCCGCTCCCAGAGACCCGGTCCCAAAGACCCGCTCCCAAAGACCCGCTCCCAAGACCCGGTCCCAAAGACCCGCTCCCAAAGACCCGCTCCCAAAGACCCGCTCCCAAAGACCGCTCCCAAAGACCAGCTCCCAAGACCCGCTCCCAAAGACCCTGGTCCCAAAGACCCTCCCAAAGACCCGCTCCCAAAGACCCGCTCCCAAAGACTCGCTCCCAAAGACCCGGTCCCAAAGACCCGGTCCCAAAGACCCGGTCCCAAAGACCCGGTCCCAAAACCGCTCCCAAAGACCCGCTCCCAAAGACCCGCTCCCAAAGACCCGGTCCCAAAGACCCGGTCCCAAAGACTCGCTCCCAAAGACCCGGTCCCAAACACCCGGTCCCAAGACCCGCTCCCAAAGACCCGGTCCCAAAGACCCGGTCCCAAAGACCCGCTCCCAAAGACCCGGTCCCAAAGACCCGGTCCCAAAGACCCGGTCCCAAAGACCCGGTCCCAGAGACCCGCTCCCAAAGACCCGGTCCCAAAGACCCGCTCCCAGAGACCACTCCAAAAGACCCGTCCTGAGACCCACTCCCAGAGACCCGGTCCCAGAGACCGGTCCCAAAGACCCGGTCCAAAGACCCGTCCCAAAGACCCGCTCACAAAAAGACCCGCTCCCAGAGACCCGCTCCCAGAGACCCGGTCCCAAAGACCCGGTCCCAAAGGACCCAGCTCCCAAAGACCCGCTCCCAAAGACCCTCTCCCAAAGACCCGGTCCCAAGACCCTCCCAAAGACCCGTCCAAGACCCGCGTCCCAAAGACCCGTCCCAAAGACCGCTCCCAAAGACCCGCTCCCAAAGACCCGGTCCCAAAGACCCGGTCCCAAAGACCCGGTCCCAAAGACTCGCTCCCAAAGACCCGGTCCCAAAGACCCGGTCCCAAACACCCGCTCCCAAAGACCCGCTCCCAAAGACCCGGTCCCAAAGACCCGCTCCCAAAGACCCGGTCCCAAAGACCCGCTCCCAAAGACCCGCTCCCAAAGACCCGGTCCCAAAGACTCGCTCCCAAAGACCCGCTCCCAAAAACCCGGTCCCAAACACCCGGTCCCAAAGACCTGCTCCCAAAGACCCCGCTCCCAAGACTGCTCCCAAAGACCCGCTCCCAAAGACCCGCTCCCAAAGACCCGGTCCCAAGACCCTCCCAAACCCTCCCAAAGACCCGTCCCAAGCTCCCAAAGAACCCCAAAGACCCGGTCCCAAAGACCGCTCCCAAAGACCCGTCCCAAAAGACCCGGTCCCAAAGACCCGGTCCCAAAGACCGCTCCCAAAGACCGGTCCCAAAGAACCTCCCAAAGACCCGCTCCCAAGACCCAAAGACTCCCAAAGACCCTCCCAAAGACCCCCCTCCCAAAGACCTCCCAAAGACGCTCCCAAAGACCCGCTCCCAAAGACCCGCTCCCAAAGACTCCCAAAAGACGGTCCCAAAGACAGTCCCAAGACCGCTCCCAAAGACCCGCTCCCAAAGACCCGCTCCCAAAGACCGGCTCCCAAAGACCCGCTCCCAAAGACCGGTCCCAAAGACCCGGTCCCAAAGACCCGTCCCAAAGACCCTCCCAAAGAGGTCCCAAAGACCCGGTCCCAAAGACCCGGTCCCAAAAGACCCGGTCCCAAAAACCTCCCAAAGACCCGGTCCCAAAGACCCTCCCAAAGACCCTCCCAAAGACCCGCTCCAAAGACCCGTCCCAAAGACCCGGTCCCAAAGACCCTCCAAAGACCCCTCCCAAAGACCCGCTCCCAAAGACCCGCTCCCAAAGACCCGGTCCCAAAGACCCGCTCCAAAGACCCTCCCAAAGACCCGTCCCAAGACCCGAGCTCCCAAAGACCGCTCCCAAAGACCCGCTCCCAAAGACCCACTCCCAAAGATCCGATCCCAAAGACCCGCTCCCAAAGACCCGCTCCTAAAGATCCGATCCCAAAGACCCGGTCCCAAAGACCCGGTCCCAAAGACCCGCTCCCAAAGACCCGCTCCCAAAGACCTGCTCCCAAAAACCCGGTCCCAAAGACCCGGTCCCAAAGACCCGCTCCCAGAGACCCGCTCTCAAATACCCGCTCCCAAAGACCCGCTCCCAAAGACCTGGTCCCAAAGACCCGCTCCCAAAGACCAAGCTCCCAGAGACCCGGTCCAAAAGACCCAGTCTCAGGTCTGGTCTCACATCAGCCGAGAGTTAAAGGGCTTTTTTTGTCCAGTAATGGCAAGTTTATTCCTGCAGCACATCTAAGTCCTAAAGAAGCTTAAAACAAGTAGAAATAAGTGAATATATGAAATCAAAGCAGGTAAAAAAAGAGTAAAAACAAGGGAATATCTACTAAAATTGTTTGGTTTAGGCTTCTGTTACCAGGATGGAGCCAACAGCAGAGAAGGTGACCTCAGATGTTTGCTGGTCCACAGTTCAGGAGCTACCACAGAAAAACCTCCACCAGCTGTTAGGGATGGGAATCGAGAACTGGTTCCTGTAGAGAACCAGTTCCTGTAGAGAACCGGTTCCTGTAGAGAACCGGCTCCGTGTGTTTCAATTCCATGGAATCCTTTGGCAGTTTATCCAGCGATTCTCTTATCGATTCCAACCAGCACGAATCTCACGTAATTTACGCAAGTTACGCACAGTCAATTCCAGAAAGCACTTACGTGACTAAGTTACGTCAGTTTAGCACGCGCATTGCAGTTGTAAACAACAATGGCACCCACCAGGTTCAAACGCTCCAAAGTTTGGCTTTGGCTATGCGGTCGCCTCGTCTCTTCCCCGTCAGAGGACGAGCGGCTGTGTTCTGAGCTGTTTGTAAGCGATGGAGCTGTGACCGATCGATCCCAAAGTAGAGGGGGTTACGGTGATCAAGTTCGACAGGTAACAAAGACAGTAGGACGACAGGACTTCACCTGAAGACCTGGAGATGAAAAAAGCTAAGTTTTAATCAAAAATTACATGGAGATTTCTCACAAACCGCTACAGTACATCAGACTGTCACGACCGTCTACAGTGTCTGACTAACCAAAACCGATGAGTCCAGACCATCAGACGCTTCCATGGTAGCGTCACCTCAATGATGCTGATGGACTCCCAGAAACAAACCTGCTCACATCAGATCTTTCCACTGCATTTCTACTCGATTACGACAAGGACTGCACGCGTGGACGACCTCTTCTTTCGTCTATTTTGAAACCAAATGTTCTTTTTCCTGGTCAAACCATGAACGTTCTGCTGAGGAGCACGAAGACGGGATGCAGACGCCACAACTGTTTGAGACCACGATGCACCAACAGGCTGGTCCAGCTGCTCCACACCATCCCTGGACTGAATGTACATATTTTTAAACACGGACATTATAATTAGGGATGGGCTAGTTAACGAGTTATTATCGTGTTAACTCGTGTTAACAACTGACATTTAATTTATCCCGCATTAACGCATGTTGCTCACATGCTTTTGTTTTGAAAAGTCCGTTTCTGGCTGCTGCGGAACCGGAAAATAATTGGCAGGAATCATGCAGAAAAGCTAAAACAGACATGGAGAACGGTAAAAATCTGTGAACTTTACAGTTCAGGTAGTAACTCAGGTAGCAATATTAACAATTCTGTTTAAAAAAGAAAATTCTGGACTGCAACAAAACTTTGGCGTCATTCCTCCATGTTCCATCAGATCTGCTCCATGTGTTCACTGTCCTGCTGTTCTCTAGCTGGTTACTGCAGTGCAGCTCCATCTAGTGGCACAGATTTGTAATGACAACAGAAAGTCCAGTCCTCGATTATAAAACAAATTCAGTTCTGTGTCCCGTTTTTTAATTTCATATTTTTGATCCACGTCTAAAATTGAAATATAAAAAATATTGATTTTTTTTCATTTTTTGTGTTAGATTAAAAAACGAAAAACGTAATAAAATGTCACTTTTAGTTTTTTTTTTTAATTTTTGATTGACAATTGAAAATGTAAAGGATGAATAATACACGGATTGGTAAAGTTACTGAACCTTAACATGGACATTTTCATTTTAAAGTTTTATTTGACATTTTTTAAGATGAGATTTACACTAAATATGTGTTACTGACAAGTGCTGATGTTAAAAGTATTTGAACAACAAATGTTATGACACTTTAGTTCATATGGCAGCATAACATTTAAATAAAAGTGCATTTTACACAACTTTTGAATTAATTATTTGATTTTGCCTGTACAATGCGATTAATCGTGATTAATCAGGGAAATAATAATTATGATAAGATCCTTATCTGTGAACGGGTCTGTTCGCATTGTGGGCTTTCAAGTTGCTGCTTGGGGACAAATAACGTGATGTGACTTCACTTCAACGTTCGAACCAAGCCAGCATCTCCTCTTCTGTACGGGAGCCAATCCTCGACTGACCACTAGACAGATCCGTTGACCTCCATGCTGAAATGAAGAAATCTGAACCTACTTACTTTTGGTCTCTATAGCAGGATTTTACATCCAACGTGACAACAAGTCTGCTGGGACCTGCAACCAATCATCCCGTGACTCGCTGGACTTGCTCAACCAGTATACGGGGACAGACGGCTGGTTGGGATCCCAGTGGAGCCACCGTCCAGGGTTAACATGAGCAAAGCTAATGTAGGTATCTGTAACCGTCCCAGCTGGGTTTTCAGCTCTGCTTGTAACGTGCAACGTGTGATGCAACATGCAACACAACAGGAACAAAGGCCTCAGGAGAACCCTGCAGGGGTTTCTCTGGATAGACGAGGACTTGGAGCTGCGACTGAAAGTGACAGATGACTGCAGGGGTGGCCTGGCGGTCGGATAACAGACTGACCAACCGAGGTTCCAGGCTCAGTAAATCCAGTTCTGGTTCTGTCCGTCCACACCAGACAACATCGCCAGCCAGTGTTGGGCAAGTTCACTTTCTACACGAACTAGTTCAGTTCTTAGTTCACAGAAATTAAAATGAACTACAGTGATCCCTTGCCAATTCACGGTTTGAGTACTGTGGTTTTAGTGCTTCGTGAATTTTTTTCAGAAATATATAATATAATAAAAAAAAAAAAAATTTAATTGCGGAAACATCACAGGATGTTGTAAGCGGTTCTCTCACAGTGAAGAAATGTTGTGAGCCAGCCTGGCCCCTTTAAGAAGGTAGCCTTATGGGTAATGGTGTGGCCTTATGGGTAATGTAGTGTGTGTGTCGTGGGACGGCAGAATGAAAACGAGGTTAGATGAAAAGTGGAGTGAGCATCAACAGCAGCCCAGCGTGTATAGATTTACATTCTCTGTTAACCGACAGGAGCCCAACAATACAACCTGTGTGATGTTACAAGTTCCTGCAGTGCCAGAATAAAGTGCTCCGTTCCATGCAGAGAAAACCAGACTGCTTCTTTTGTTGTTGTTAGCGTGTTAGCCGCTAATTACGAGCTAAAAATAGCACAATACCAGTAGTTTCTTTTACTACGGTTCAGAGACCAGAGGTTGTGAAGGTAACAGAAAGACCACAGTTGAGCCTTTGTCTTGTTTCGCTGCAGTGCTTCGCTACTTTTTTGGGGCTTTTAAACATAATTTAAACACATTATTTAGGCTCGGGGGGCTCCGGCTTCAGATTGGGGACTTCAGTGCCGGTACCCATTAACCGCAAAAAAATAAGGGATCACTGTAGTTCAGTTCACCAAAAAATGAACTAAATAGTTCATTTTTAATACAATGAAGCAAAATGAACTAAATAGTTAATTTTAGTTCATTTTTAAAAAATTCTTTTTTAATGTTGCTGCAAACAATTATTTGTCAAAATGATTACCACTGCCCATATACTACCCCACCACAAATGGCAATTATTTTATCCATTTTAACTGTCGAAGACTATTGGTCCAATTCTGAAACCTTAACCAACCAGGGTTCACATTAGCATTAAAGGACAGTCCATGTAAAACTTTAATTTCCGTTTCGGTTTCTCTCTACTGCAGCCATTCCCAAACTTCAGAACACCAAGGCCCAATTTGAAATGTGAAAAATCTCTGCAGCCCACTGAAACCTTTAATCACAACTGTGATCAACATACAGGACCAGGAACCATGATCCGATATTAATGTAAGGGGTCAACAAATAAGGTGACACTTGTCATATTAAGTTAAGATGACAGTAGAATAACACTTAACTGGTTTGTTTTATTACTTCATGTTTTTTTTAATCATGTCATGAATAGTTTACAGTAATTAAAAACATATTTGAAAAAGATCGAGGATTTAAAACACATTTGGAGGGCTCCGGCTTCAGATCGCGGATTTTGATTGTCGCAGGGGGGTGCCCCATTAACCGCGAAAAATAATGTTTTTTTAATCATGTCATGAATATTTTACAGTAATTAAAAACATATTTTAAAAAGATCGAGGATTTAATTTAATCTAATTTTAATTTAATTTAGTTTAATTTTAATGACCTCTCACGGTCCACCTGCAGTCCCACGACGGCCCACCAGGGGGCCGCGGCCCACACTTTTGAGAATCACTGATCTACAGTATGTTAAAAATATGAGGAAAAACTTGCTGCCAAATGGTCTTTATTATGAGACAAAAACAGGTCCTTAAGGTGCAAATGTTTTTTCCCCCCATTTCAATATTTCAATCCCCGCCAGGCAGTCGGGGGTCTCCTCCAGCTCTGGGTAAACTGCAGCTTTCATCTTCCTCCATGATCGTTTTAAACGTTTGATGACGTAATTGTTAGTGTGACAGCAGAGACAGCCGTGTTGCCATGTTTGATTGATTTCCTCAGATACATATCAGGCTCGTTTGTGGTGGATTTTAAATGGGGTTCGCTGGAAACCTGGAACGGTTTTGACCGTGCGTGAACTTTGAAAGAGCGTCGTTCACAACTGCCCAATGAACTCGTTCACGCCCCCCACTGGTGAAGGAGAAAGAGAGCGCGAGTTCAGTTCACGTTCGCACAAAATATGAACTACCGTATTTTCCGGACTATAAGCCGCTACTTTTGTCCCACGCTTTAAACCCTGAGGTTTATACAGAGATGTGGCTTTTCTATGAATTTTTCTTCAGCCCTCAGGGGGCGCTCTAGCAGGAAGTGCAAAAACCAAAAACAAACCTAGGTAGTTAAAGGCTATTCTGTTTTTGTTCAGTAGTCTATGTTGGCTATGCTACTCTACATTCATTTTGTGAGCATCAATACCTGTTATTATTGGATAAACTGATTAATCCAGGTGTGTCTGAACATTGTAGCTACTCAGACACACCTGGATTTATCAGTTTGTCCAGTCAGTTTGTTGGTTCCCCAGTGGATTTCAGGGTTCTGAGTGGAACCGCCGCAGAGGTAAGGTTTTAATCACAGAAGCCAGCAGGTCCGCGATCCGGCTCCAAAGCAGATCTGGCACTGAGTGCAAGTGGACCCCGATACAGGTCCGTTTCGGGGGTCCATTCCGGATGTCTTTGCTGTGTGGGGGGGTTTCAGTACACAGGAGGAGGAAAAATAAAGTAACTTGGTTTTAGTGTACAGGAGGAAAATGAATAAAACCATCAATGACTTTTCTGTTTTGTTGGATCAGCACTTTTACTGTCGTGTTACAGGTTCTGTTCAGAAACAATCAGTTCAGTTATGTGAATAAACACTGATGGTACAAAATCTTTCAATGTAAATATCTTATTTCTCAGCCTGGATACCGGCGGCTTATATGTGACAAAATATATATTTCGTTTATATTTTAATGGCTGCGGCTTATATTCAGGTGCGCTTTATAGTCCAGAAGATACGGTAGTTTGTGAACTTTCATTCAATGAACGCGTTCAGGTACCAATACTTTGTTGCCAGCGTTTACAGATGGGAGGAAAACGCTGCTGGTGCAACCATAGTAAAAGTTTTACGTATTAAAATGACAAAGTAAAAGCTCTGGAGTCGAAGGTCCTGGACTGTAGTTTCACTGGCGAGTCCCCCGTAAGAGTACGAGCGGTTTGTAGTCCGCCGTGCAGCTTCGCTCCCTACGTTTGCAGTCACACGGCAGCCTGCTGGTTTAATAAGTGAAACCAAAAGCTCTGGGAAATAACAGAGGTGTCCGTATTTCACAACAGTTTTAAGAAGCAAAAGCAACCGTATCTTGATCCGTTCGTATCGTCACTCCTGAGTGCAGCAGAGTGTCACTGTGCTAATTAAACGACATGCCGAGCCGGCACTTTAAGCCGGTCCCAGCTGAGATTCCAGCGGTTCACCACACATATTTACAAGCAGAAGACAAAGTCCCAGAGAACCCGATCCCTGTGAGTCCTCCTGTTAAATATACACATGCCGACTTTCCCTTTTTAACTGTGTTTTCAGACAAAAGTAAATATGTCATCCAGCTAAACAGCATTTAGAGAGATCAGTAACATCAAGACAGAGTTCTTTACTGGTTGTTGCATAAATTACAGCAGAGAGGGAACTTTCAGATGCTGCTAACATCTTAAAATATTCACAGATGTGTTGATTCACTCTCAGCGAGCTTTTACTTTCTAAGAAACGCCTCCAGGAGCAGAGATGAGATAGCGAAGCCGGCTCCGAGTTTCTTTTGTGCCGTGACTTTCACAAACGTTCGTCTCGGTGAGCAGTTTTTCTTGGCCGCCTGCTTCCAGGAGGTGGGAATCATAATCGGATGAAATCAAAATGATAATGTTTTTGTGGAGCAAAAGCTTCAAACAAGTTTCTCTTGAAAAGTCCTGAAAGTCGCAGCACATTCTCCTCTGCTTGTTTCAGTAATTTACAACAGTCCCTTCAGGCTGCACACGTTACAGAAAGCTTTTCAAAGATTATGAAAAACAAAAAAAACAAAAAAACAAGTGGTTAAAAATAATACTTGTACTTTAACATTTATATCGATTCATCACGAAGAAGGTTGGAAGAAATGTTTAGGCAGAAATAATCTCACGTTCTGTGGACAGAAATCAGACACAAACATGTGGCTCTTTGTTCATCTTTAAAAAAATGGAGAAAAACATGATTCTTCCTGCAATAATTTGTGTTCACAGAAGATTAAAACGTGTAAATAAGTTAAATAAAAGAGGACTCGTGTCTGTGAGGAGAGACAGTTCAGAAGCTTCACTGCCTCTGTGTAAAGACCCCAGAACAGACCACGGTCCTGTTTTGGAGTGGCTTCATTCCTGTTTTGGAGCGGCTTCATTCCTGTTTTGGAGCGGCTTCATTCCTGTTTTGGAGCGGCTTCATTCCTGTTTTGGAGCGGCTTCATTCCTGTTTTGGAGCGGCTTCATTCCTGTTTTGCAGCGGCTTCGGTCCTGTTTTGGAGCGGCTTCGGTCTGGTTTTGGAGCGGCTTCATTCCTGTTTTGGAGCGGCTTCATTCCTGTTTTGCAGCGGCTTCGGTCCTGTTTTGGAGCGGCTTCATTCCTGTTTTGGAGCGGCTTCATTCCTGTTTTGCAGCGGCTTCGGTCCTGTTTTGGAGCGGCTTCGGTCCTGTTTTGGAGCGGCTTCGGTCAGGTTTTATAACGGGTTCATTCCTGTTTTGGAGTGGGTTCATTCCTCTTTTGCAACGGCTTCATTCCTGTATTGGAGCGGCTTCAGTCCGGTTTTGGAGCGGCTTCATTCCTGTTTTGGAGCGGCTTCATTCCTGTTTTGCAGCGGCTTCGGTCCTGTTTTGCAGCGGCTTCGGTCCTGTTTTGGAGCGGCTTCGGTCCTGTTTTGGAGCGGCTTCGGTCAGGTTTTATAACGGCTTCATTCCTGTTTTGGAGTGGGTTCATTCCTCTTTTGCAACGGCTTCATTCCTGTATTGGAGCGGCTTCGGTCCTGTTTTGGAGCTGCTTCATTCCTGTTTTGGAGCAGCTTCGGTCCTGTTTTGCAACGGCTACGGTCCGGTTTTGGAGCGGCTTCATTCCTGTTTTGCAGCGGCTTCGGTCCTGTTTTGGAGCGGCTTCGGTCCTGTTTTGGAGCGGCTTCGGTCAGGTTTTATAACGGCTTCATTCCTGTTTTGGAGTGGGTTCATTCCTCTTTTGCAACGGCTTCATTCCTGTATTGGAGCGGCTTCAGTCCGGTTTTGGAGCGGCTTCATTCCTGTTTTGGAGTGGGTTCATTCCTCTTGCAACGGCTTCATTCCTGTATTGGAGCGGCTTCAGTCCGGTTTTGGAGCGGCTTCATTCCTGTTTTGGAGCGGCTTCATTCCTGTTTTGCAGCGGCTTCATTCCTGTTTTGGAGCGGCTTCATTCCTGTTTTGCAGCGGCTTCGGTCCTGTTTTGGAGCGGCTTCATTCCTGTTTTGGAGCAGCTTCGGTCCTGTTTTGCAACGGCTACGGTCCGGTTTTGGAGCGGCTTCATTCCTGTTTTGCAGCGGCTTCGGTCCTGTTTTGGAGCTGCTTCATTCCTGTTTTGGAGCAGCTTCGGTCCTGTTTTGCAACGGCTACGGTCCGGTTTTGGAGCGGCTTCATTCCTGTTTTGCAGCGGCTTCGGTCCTGTTTTGGAGCGGCTTCGGTCCTGTTTTGGAGTGGCTTCGGTCAGGTTTTATAACGGCTTCATTCCTGTTTTGGAGTGGGTTCATTCCTCTTTTGCAACGGCTTCATTCCTGTATTGGAGCGGCTTCAGTCCGGTTTTGGAGCGGCTTCATTCCTGTTTTGGAGTGGGTTCATTCCTCTTTTGCAGCGGCTTCATTCCTGTTTTGCAGCAGCTTCATTCCTGTTTTGCAGCAGCTTCATTCCTGTTTTGCAGCGGCTTTGATCCGACATCAAGTCCCACCAGCAGCCGTTCAGAACGGAGTGCCGCCTGCTCAGCTGGATTCATGAGAGATAACAAATGTACGAGAAGGTTTCGAAGTCACGTGACCGTTGCGCCGGAGTCTGCTCGCTTCAAGACTTCTGCATCTCCATGTCTTGTTCTTTCTAGAAGTTTACATTTAAAAAGGCTGAGTGCTGTCAAATAAAACTGTTTTTTTTACTCATAGACTGACCCTTTCCTCATACGTGGTTCAAACCATCTACCTCTGAACCGTTTACATGCAGCTACAGGTTAATGTAACGTCCAATGAGACTCCTCCTGGTTCACAGGTTGGAACAAGTCATGGACATCAGTCGGTCCAAGGAAATGAAGTGCACTGAAAGCAAGAGAGAATTGAAGAAATTCTTAAATTTCCCGAGAGCAAGAGTTTGGAAGAAGGGGCGTCCTGATTTGCTGGTGAATGCTCGGATCAATAAATGAGCATCAGGCCGAGCGGCTGAGCTTCAGTCCTGAGGAGGAGAATCAGCGAGGACCAGTTCTGGAGCCGTTCAGGAGACATCGGAGAACAAAAGGCTGTGTTTGTGGACTCCATAACATCATGTGTTTATGCGTATGTTTCTGAAATAACCATCTACCGATGACTCACATGTATTTTTTTTTTCCATAATCAGTGACTGCTCCTTCCCTCAGATCTCCTCTCTGAGCTCCTCAAACACATTTTTTTCTCTAATTCCCTCCCTGAAAACACCATCTCTCTGTCACGTCTTTTGATAGCCAGATGAGGCTAAAGTTCAGAGACACTTTGACAGACAGTGAGACGCTCCATCGGCGCTGACAGACTGCGGCTTGTAATTATGCGCTCTGCTCGTCTGAGTGGGCGGGACATGAGAGGGTGAACGGAAATCTGAGCGGCGCTGTTTGCTGGAGTCATCTGCGTTTGATTGTGCGTTTCCTAAAGCTCAGCAACAATAGCTCTCCGTTCTCATGCGGCTCTGCAGCCATGAATATGTGATTAGCTTGGGAACATGGACTCTTGAGGCCGGAGACGTGTCTTTGACTGACGACAGCCAGTTCCTGTTAAGGGAGGCAGACGTGCCAAAGGGTCCCTGAAGACTAAATGTTGACAGAATTTACATCTGAATCTTCCTGTTCTTACAGTCCAGGCTCCACGTCCTTGTTTTAGCCAGACTTCCAGACATCACTTCAGGCTCCAAACATGCTACAGATACCTGGGAGAGCAGCTGGATGCTCTGGGCCTAACCCTAACCCTAACCCTAACCCTCCCCAGAAGACTGGTGTCCTCCAGCATCTGCAGAAGAGCTGCTGCAGATCTTCTGTCAGGCTGCTGTGGTGAGGGAGGCGGCATCAAGGAGAGGGACACCTCACGTCTGGGTAAGGTGGTGAGGAAGGCGGAGCTGGACAGCCTGGCACCGTGGCAGAGCGACGGGAGCTCAGGAGGCTCAGTAGGCTCCTGTCAGTCAAAGACCATCCTTTACACAGCATCATCCATCTATCTATATGTCTATCTATCTATCTATCTATCTAGATTAAGTTCATCCAGGAACATAATTATAGTTTTTATAAACTTTAGGCCCTAAAATCACAACTTTCTGTCATAAAAAAAAAAAAAATGTAATCAAACCTTAATTTTCACAAACTCGTGACTTTCTGACATCAAACACAATTTTGTGTCATGAAAATCCAAAAGATTTGACTAAAGTCGTAAAACACAACTTTTGTAAAATTCTAAATTCTGGGTGCAAAAATGACACTTTTCCTTTAATTCACGAATTTCATGATGTTTCAATGTTGTTTTTGTCATAAAGTCTCAGACTTGACAAAACTTTCAACATAAAATTCGTAGTTTATGTTGCAAAATTGTGAAACTTCATTTCCCATAATTCAAAGCTTTTAACTTAATTTTACTGCTTTTTCTCATGAAACATTAATTTATGTGAAATTGCATTTTTTCCAAAAGTGACAAATGAGTGTTTTTAGTTGTTTTTTTTTTCAAATTAAAAAAAGACACATTTTTTTTAAATCACAGAATATCAAATTTTCTAAAAATCACAACTTTTCTTTTTTTTTTTTTTTTTTTTTTACATCAAATAACAATTTTTGTCATGATAATCCTAAATGTTCCAAAATTACAACTTTTGGACCAAAATTCTCACATTTCTGTTGTAAAATTATTACTTTTGTAGATCTGCACCTCTTTTGTAAAATATTGTAAAAAAAAAAAAAAAAAAAAAAAAAAAAGGTAAAAAAAAAAGTTTTGCTGTAAAATTGTGACTTTTGCAAAAAAAAAAACAAACAAACAAAAAAAAACATAACATTTTGACAAAAGACCACGACTGTTGAAGGTAGGCGAGCAGCTCAACGGTCGTCCTGAATGAAGGACACTTGACATGTCTCAGGTCAAAGGGGGAGGGGCTTGAGCCCACCTGGACTCCACCTGATGTAATCAGTAATGCTCAGGAGCTTCTAATGTTGGAGGACTGATTCGTTTCTCTCTCCTTTCACGTCTTGTCCTCATCACTGACATGAATGAGAGTCCTGGTGCTGAGCTCCTAGTTGTTGAAGACTAAAAACTGCTGGTTGTGATTGTAAGAGACTATTGCACATGTGTCAAACACAAGGCCCGCGGGCCAAATGTGGCCCGCCACGTCATTATATGTGGCCCTCGAGCGCTTGGGTATGATTGGCTTAAATTTTAAACCAATATTTTAAGCTTACACCGCTTTAAAGCGCATATTGACAATAAACTACATCTCCCATCATGCATTTCGGCGTTAGCCACAAAGATAACGGTAGCTATGAGCAAGACGATTTTTCAGAGCATCTCCAAGAAATGAAAAATTGATGCACAAGGAAAGCAGTTTCATGAATGATGAGAAAACAACTGTATGTCTTTTGTGTTATGAGGCGTGAAAGAGTTTAATCTACGTCGGCATTTTGACAGCAAACATGGAGCTAAGTATGCTAAATTTAGCCTACAAGAAAAACAAAGAATCGCTTCCTCTTCTGAAACCAAGGTAATGGATACTCTTACAGCCACAAACCCTGAGTTTAATATAATAATGAGTTAAATATTTGAAACTCGAATACATAATAAATACAGAAACGGTTATTTAACATTATAATAAGGTGTAGTTTAATATATTTTGATTTACATTGTATTTTGTTACATTCATGCCGTCAATCTGGCCCTTCGAGGGCAACCATGATGCTGATGTGGCCCTCAGTGAAAATGAGTCTGACACCCCTCGTCTATTGGAACTACGACACGATCAATCTACATCAGCCTCACATCTGCACCTGGAAAAAACCCAGAAAAACTGCAGCACCAGTTTTGATCCCAGTGAGTCCCAGTCTCCAAGACGCCAACAGCAACAGGAACATGGAGCATCTACACAGAGCTGAACGGTCACAACAAGATGAACTAGAATACAAAAAAAACCCAACAAGTTGCAGCAATCCGTCTTTATAAATGCAATTACAGCGTGAACGATCACATCTGGATCACATCTGGATCACATCTGTCAGAGATGGTGACAGAAATGAGAAGTAAAGAGGCTGTTCAGGACTTGTTCCTTTACGGGTTGTTGAACTTTATGAATCCTGAACAAATTTACTTCATATAGTAGTTTTCCTCTGGTCCCTGCTGGGTTTGTTTAGTCGATGCAGGCGTGCGATTATTCTGCAGGGACCCGGTTCGTCCCAGTAAACCAGTCCTGTGACCCGACCGCCTGTTATCACCGCAGATGAAGCTGCTGCTCAGAGGCTCTGATGATGCAACGGCGTCCCGCCGGCCCGTCGGGTCACCACGTACCGACCCAGGAGCTCAGACCCACGAGCTCTGCACGGTCTCACCTCAGTGTTCCAGCCCTCTGGACCCGGAAACCGGGGGTGAACCGGTCCCGGTCCAGTCCCAAAACCACAACCAGCTCTGAGTTCGGTGGTGGATCGTGTGGTTTCCACTGTGTGAGAGTTCATAGTGACGTCATGGAATATACGTGATGTACGTACATTTGTTCTGGTGCAGAGCCGTCACTTTTTTGGACATTTTAAAGCTTCTTAGAGCTTTTTAAAGCTGCCCTGACCGTGAAGAACTCCTGGGAGCTTCCTGAACCGTCGGGTCGAGCTCATTCATGTCCACACAAATGTACAGGGAAACAGAAATGTACAGACTGGTTTCCAAATACCCCCCCCCCCCTCCTCAGTGTGAGTGTGGGAGAGGAAGCCACATTCCCACAGGGAGCGGGGGGGTGGGGGTGTATTTGGATTCCTCTGGCCTGGCGTTTTCCCGACGGCAGATCGGTTTCCACTGACTCTGTAGATGAAAGACCCCGGCAGACCGGCTCAAACTCGACGCCCCCCCCCCCCCCTCGCCCAGTCGCTCGTCCGTGTCACGGAAAGCCTCGGCGTCTCCCGGCCGCGGCGGTTGAAGCCTCCCGCTGAACATGTGGGCTGCGTTAGGAGGAACGTCCGGGCTCGGCTGCTTTAACGGGCTCAGCTGTAATGAGCTGCCCGGTCCGGGGCCCCGCCTGCAGACAGCTCACTGCACCGTACGGGGGGGGTGGGGTGGGGGGGGCTCGAGCCCCTGAACCACAGCGGTCCAGAGGAAGCTGAGGAGCTTGCTGTTCTGCTGGAGGTCAAAGGTCATCATGACCCACCAACGTCCAGCTATGATCCTGTAACTTCAACATTCAACTGAAATCCTGAAATCCTCCACCCAGCAGTTTCTGATGGAGCTGAAGGTTCGTCCAGACTGAGACCCAGATGTTGCTCTTAAACTGTATCTACCACATAACGAGCTGATATTGGCAGTGATTAATTTTAACGAGCCTAACGGAGCCCATAAGTGAGCTCATACTGGAGGTGTTTGACATGTGGCTTTATTGTTTTGTTCTTCTCATCACTTATTCCACAACCAATGCAGGCAGTGGTTAAAAAAAGAATTAAAAAAATAAAGATAAAAAATTAAATCATGAAAAAATATATGTGTAAAAGAATAAAATAAAATTTAATATTAATTAAATTAATTTAATTATTAAATTAATAATCACCTAAAAAGAAAGTGGTTAAAAAAGAAAAAAGACAAAAAATGTAATCATGAAAAAAATATGGATAAAAACAAATTAAATCATGAAAAAGAAAGAAAACAAATATAAAATAACAATAAAAAATGTTAGAAAAAAGAAAAGATAAAAAATTAAATAATGAAAAAAATATGTGTAAAAAAAAATTATTCACCAAAAAAGAAAGAAAACAAATGAAAAATAACAATTAAAAAGTGGTTAAAAAATAAAAACAAGCCCAAAAAATTTTATCATGAAAAAATATATGGATAAAAATAAATAAATCATGAAAAAGAAAAAAACCAAATACAAAATAACAATAAAAATTTTAGGAAAAAAAAAGAAAAGAATTTAATCATGAAAAAAATATCTGTATAAAGATATAAAAATAAAAAAATAAATCATGAAAAAAGACAAAAAAAAAGCAAATAAAAAATAAGAATAAAAAGTAGTCAAAAAGAAAAAAAATTAATCATATAAAATATATGTATAAAAAATAAAATAAAAAAAGTTAAATCATGAAAACAATAAAGAAAACAAATAAAAAATAACAATAAAAAGCGGTTAGAAAAAAAGCCAAAACATTTAATAATGAAAAAAAAAAAAAAAAATTTATAAATCAAAAAGGTATCTGATTTTCAAGACCTAATATTTTATCAATTTAAAAAAAGATAAGAAAAAATGCTTTGATGCTTTTTAACTTTTATCTATGTTTGAAAACCCTTTCTCACCTGTAATAGTCTAATGATACTGAATATAACACCACTTTAATGCTGTCGTGCACACCTTCTGTCTACAGGTCAGTGGACGTTCTTGTGATACAAACATCCTCAGCAACAATAGCTCAAACGTATCTGAGTCCAGCAAACGTATCTGCATCACCACTCCTCCTCGCTCCTCCCACTGTGATTACTCTGAATCCACCACACGCTGCGGTAAATTTCACCAGAAGAGATCTGGCGCCTGGAATATTTTTTGTTGAAAGCAGATCAATCTGCACCGAGCAAATGAGTCAGACAGGAAGCCAGGCGCCGGATTGAAGTCAGATGGCGTTCGAAATAAAACACTGGAGTCCCGGTTCCAGAATTTGTAAAGAGCTCTGGGAGGGACGGACAGGTCCTGGAGGGCCGCCGCCCTGCATCTTTCAGACATTTCCCTGCTCCATCACACCTGGTTCCAGTGAAAGGATCATGAAGAGTTTTTCCTGCAGACCAGCAGAGTCATCCTGATATCACAGAAACATGTGTGGTTTTCTCTGGCAGACGTGCTTCTGAACCGCACCCAGGAGGACCTGTGAGGGTCCGAGCTGAACCAGGAGCGCTGCCTGTTTCCATCCACCAGGTGGCAGCACCAGCTGTAACGAGCTGCATCTGGACCGCTTCTGGTGGAGAAAGCGACGAGCCGGTAGGAGCGACACTGCGATGCGCTAGAGCAGCCTTTCTCAACCGGGGTGTCGTCAGAAAAATGACCTATTTTGACATTTCATATACAGTGGTACCTATACTTACAAACGTTTCTACATACGAAATTTTCAGGTTACGAAACGCCTCAAAGGGAAAATATTGCCTCTTGTTAACGAAAGAAATTTCAGGATACGAAAGGCAGAAATCCAGTAGCACTGCTACTCGCAGCTCCCAGAGTTTACTGAATGTAAACATAGCTGTCGACTCTGTATCTCGGTTTGAAAGCGGTGCGTCCGAACTGCTCTGCCATTGGCTATCGCTTAGCATCTTCCTGCCATCCCATTGGCTAGGAGGGCCCCTTGTCTGTATGAGCGTAACCCAGCAACCCAGGTAATCAAACAATTTTTACCTCCACCAAGGAGGTTATGTTTTTGTTTATCTGTCTGTTTGTCTGTGTTCAAGATAACTCAAAAAGTTATGGATGGATTTTGATTTAACTTTCAGGAGTTGTCAGAAATGTGAAAAGGAAGAACTGATTTCATTTTGGGTGTGATCCGGAAGAAATCCTGGATTTTGGATCACTTTTAAATTTTCGATAATTGTTGCGTTTAGTGGAGGTCTGCGCTCTCTGAGTGCTTTTCTAGTTCTAACATGTATTTCTTACAGGTTTTTATGTCATTTCATGTATTATTTCTAATTTATTTAAAAAATAATGTTTGAATTTTGGGGGGCTTGGAACAGATTAGGGACATTTACATGGAAAACTCGTCTCTACTTAAGAAATTTTCAGGTTATGAAACTACTTCCAGAACCAATTAATTTCATAAGTAGAGGTAGCAGCGTATAAATAAATAAGATACATAATTGGACATGAAATTGATAATAAAAATATGTCTCACATGCCCATTTCCCAATGTTAACAACGTCAGTACGGGGTCAGCGTAAGGTCAACGTGACTGCCCAGTTAGCTTACGTCGTAATATCATTTAACGGCTGGAATTTTATTTCACAGATAGCAAAGAGAACTTTTTAGCAGCATCATGGATGGTTTTCTAAAAAGACACAGGAAACGCAACATCACAGAGGAGCCGACTTCTTCATCAAACCTTCATCCACCAGCTCTGAATCTGCTCCATAGGTAGCAAAGCTAGCTGCTAGCGATAAGGCTAAAAAGAGGCAATACACTAACTCAGCATCAACCAGAGCTACGGGCTGGACCACAGCTGGGCCAGACCTCCACCGGTGCAGACCTCCAGGCCCGGCAGGAGCCATCCAGCCCACACGCCCTCCTGAGCTGGTTCGGTTCTGATTGCGTTGAGACGATCCGGACAGTTTGGAGCCAGCGATCCCTGCTAACATCTCACCAGGTGTTTCTGTGGCGCCAGGTGTTTCAACAGTGGTAGAATCTGGTCAAAAGACCAGACCTGTTCGCTGCTCGCGGTCCCTCAACTGGTCCGGCGCCAGTTCTGACGTCAGTTCTGGCAGGGTGCGGCTCCGTCTTGCCTGGACGTGTGCCGTCCGTCCGCTCTTTTTGCGCTACAGTGCTATCAGGTAGCCAGCATTCCTCTGTCACTCGGAGGGAAAACTGATAAGTGCCTGTGAGAAGGTGAGTAAGCGCCAACAATACCGCGTGCGGTGGACGGGTATTTGTGGACCGTGCGAGACGGACCCAACAAACCTCTCGCTAAGCTGCTGGAAATACTTTCAGCGGATGGTCCGGAGCCCAACGTGAAACCGCCGGGAGGAGCGTTGGGCCTCAGGGGGAGCATGTCCATCTGAGCTGGTGTCCATCTGAGCTGGTGTCCATCTGCTGGTCCAGTTGGACGTCTCAGTCCGTCTCTGCAGCTCCACCACAGAGACACAAACGCTCTGACGGCTAACGTTAGTCCCGCTGGACACCAACGCGTCTCATTTAACCGGAAGTAAAAAAAAAAACTAAACAAAACAAAGAAACACTTACGTGAGTGGCTACGAACGTCAGTCGTCCTGCAGGTGTGAGGCAAGTTGTTGTTGTTGTTGCTAGGAAACCACTTTTTAAACTTCTCCGTCAGTTACTGGTGGAGAAAAACATAGCGCTGCAGAGACGCTGGCTCATTTATGTGAGCAGTGAATCACAGTAATTATCCCCCCGATGTCTCCGTCAGACCGTGGAGCGCTGATCTCCAGGCGCTGAAGCGCTCCGTTAGCGCGCTTTAAAGGCAGAGTTCAGAGACCAGACCTCTTTGTGGTTTCAGTGAACTTCACAGCGCGTTTCACGACGCGGCGGCCCGGCTCTCCCCGGCAGACTTGTTATTGTTTCTGGTGCCATCTTCGCCCACCAGCATCCAGCCGCGCCGCCTTTTACGGCCCTTAAGGAGATCCGCAGAGCCGATGAGGGATCTGGATCTGAGAGGTGGACCAGACTGAGAAGCAACAGGCCGACGCCATGACGAGACCGCCGGCCCCCCCGTGGGCCTGCTTCCCTTTTAGGAACACCATACGTCTTAATTTGACTCATTAAGTAATCACACAATGACGACTGATGACACTGAACTCTGATCTCTGTTGTTTGGAGCAGGAGATAACGGCATCTGTTATCTCCTGCTATCTGTGAGCGAAGGTCTTACTTTGAAGTTGACATGCAGAGTATTTAGATGGGAGTAGGAAAGTCCAGACTGGACTCTACGAGCATGAACCCCTGGACCTGGTGACTAGGGTTGGGAATCGAGAACCGGTTTCCTGTAGAGAACCGGTTCTCTACAGGAACCGGAACCGGTTCCGTGTGTTTCAATTCCATGGAATCGTTTGGCAGTTTATCTCTTATCGATTCCAACCAGCACGAATCTCAATTCCAGAAAGCACTTACGTGATTAAGTTACGTCGGTTTAGCACGCGCATTGCAGTTGTAAACAACAATGGCGCCCACCAGGTTCAAACGCTCCAAAGTTTGGCTTCACTTTACCAAAGAAAGATGGCAACAAGGCAACTAGCAGTCATTGTAAAGTGGAGATAACAGCGTCGGGAGGGAACACGGCTAACATGCAGGAACATTTGCGCACACAACATGCAATAACGAGTGTCGTGTTTTTGACGCTTCGGACTGATGGATCTCAACCCAGCAGCAGTAGCCAAGCTAAGATCACCTCTGGCAACTCTGGTATGTAGTTATCCCACTGCCTATGTGCTTCTTTGTAAAACACGCTACATTACATTACATTACATAACATTAGCGCTATGCTATTAAACAAATGCCTTCTGCATTACATTTAGAAGATGACCGTGATGAGAGAGAGAGTCTGGCTGGTTCAGAGGCTGGAAGACATGATTATTTTACTGCAAAAGAATTGTTAATTCTTCATAGTATTTGCAGATTTGCACTACGCATTGTTCTCTTTTATTTGATAGTATTTATCTTTTTTTTTATTATTTTTGAGTGCTTAGTGAGCTCATATATCCTTTTAAAAAGGAGAATTTTTTCATTTCTATTAGTTAGTAAAATGTTACACATTCTTGTGTATTTGCACAGTTACATATTACAACAGTTAACACGTTATCTTTGGGCCTCTTTTGACCTCGCTGTTTAGTTTGTGAGGTCGTGACTTCTAAGTAAAAAAAATGAGGCTAATAAAACTGTTCTTTTTGCCCAAATTAGAATCAATAAAGAATCGAATTCGTTAAACAGTATCGATAATGGAATCGGAATCGAAAAAAATCGTATCAATTCCCATCCCTACTGGCGACGGTGGTATAACGGTTCTGGGCTGTCAGGTTAAAGTTTGATGCCACGCTTGGACGTACATCTCTTTGCTGTCCTCTGGACTCTGGGCTCCTTTCTCTTCATGAGCGCCCATGACCATATCCAAACCCTTGAATATGGTCCCAGAAGATAATCGTCAGTCATTATATCCGTCACCAAAAAAGCTGCTGGGAAAGAGGCAGAAAAAAGTGGCCGAAGGACAAGCAGACGTGACAAACAACAAAAGTGAGTTATTGATGTATGGGTTCCCATGGAATCAAAATGATCACATGACCTTTATGTGTGCTGCGTTACACTAGGTAATCTTTACTAATTACAGGAATGGCACATTCACACTGGACCAAAGAGCAAACCAAAGTGTTGAAATGAGACAGTCTGAGAACTTCTGAGGACTTCCTGTCGATGTTGGCAGCATCTTTGTCTCATCCGTCAAGATGCAGCCAGAAATACTTGTTTCAATTGAGTTTTTACTCTAGTTTATAATCAGAAGAGACGGCAACGGGAGGAGGGAGAAGGACAAATCTGTAGAGCACATTGAAATAGGGCAAACGATGCCACATAGCTGTGGCACAACAGAGACGACTCGAGCAGCGACCGGTAGCGACTGGTTCCAGCAGAGACAAGATGGAGCCGAGACAAACGATGCCGGTCATTCGTTTTAAGTCATTTTCTACCTTCAGGCAACCTCGGTGTGTACTGCGATGCTGCTGAGCGTCAGCCGTTTGGATCCAAAGCAAAGATGCTACGCATCTGTCCCTTCACGCCCGGCGTCACGCTGGTAAAGATCTGTCTTTCCAGAGAAGATGAAAGGACAAAACAGGCTACGTTCCTGTCGTCGCAACATGGAAAAGGCTACAAGAGTGGCGATCCTTTGCCTGGATTAACTGGAGGAAACCACGAGGACAGAGAAGATCTGCAAAGCCCTGGATGGGTGTGAGTGCTGCCCCCCTTACAGGTCATGGTCCTGGTACTCTGGTAGCCTCTACTGGCCTTCACCTGCAGCCCCCCTGAACCAGGACTCAGGTACAGTGACAGTTGGGCTCCAGGTGTGGAGGACATTGGCTGGAAATTCAGGAAGTGACAAAACAGGACACACACACACAAAAAAAAAACAGGATACAAAGAAAAACCCCCTCAAAAAACACAGAAGCCGAACCACCAGATCCTAACAAATCCATCACAGGAACCCACATGGAGACTCTCCAAAACGACAGACCACCCAGCGTATAAAGACAGTGACTCAGCCGTTACCATGGACAGAGAGGGGCGTGTCCACGACCACGAAGAACAAAGAAGCTACGTTTACACACTTCTTCATGCCCGTCTACATTCAGCTGGGCTGCTTAATGAAACCTAAAACAAAATGTTAGGATTAAAATTATCTGAGGACTGTTTAACTGTTAAAAGTAAACTTTATGACATGTAGGAATGCTGTCTCCTTTTATGACCGTGAGTTCCTCAGTGTCTGTTTTAGGTTTTATCACTAAAATGACTTAAACATCCTCCCTGACCCCCAACAGTTTGCGACGGCATAGATAAAAACATTTGAAGGGACATCTCATTTCCTAGACCAGGGGTGTCAGACTCATTTTCACTGAGGGCCACATCAGCATCATGTTTGCCCTTCGAAGGGCCAGATTGACGGCATGAATGTAACAAAATGCAATGTAAATCAAAATATATTAAACTATACCTTCTTATAATATTAAGTAACAGTTTCTGTATTTATTATGTATTCAAGTTTCAAATATTTAACTCATTATTATATTTAAACTCAGGGTTTGTGGTTGTAAGAGTATCCTATTACCTTGGTTTCAGAAGCGGAAGCCGTTCTTTGTTTTTCTTGCAGGCTAAATTTAGCATACTTAGCTCCGTGTTTGCTGTCAAAATGCCGACGTAGATTAAACTCTTTCAACTGACACTCGCCTCATAACACAAAAGACATACAGTTGTTTTCCCATCATTCATGAAACTGCCTTCCTTGTGCATCAATTTTTCTTTTCTTGGAGATGTTCTGAAAAATCGTCTTGCTCATAGCTACCGTTATCGTTGTGGCTAACGACGAAATGCATGATGGGAGATGTAGTTTATTGTCAATATGCGCTTTAAAGCTGTGTAAGCTTATTTTAAGTCTTAAAATAGTGGTTAAAAATTTAAGCCAATCATGCCCAAGCTCTCGAGGGCCACATAAAATGACGTGGCGGGCCACATTTGGCCTGCGGGCCTTGTGTTTGACACATGTGTCCTAGACAAAAAAAACAACCACAGGTGTGCCTGGACCTGCGATTCAGAGCTGTTTACCATCTGGACTCGAAGACAAAGAGCAATAAACTCTGAAGAATCAAGGATCCGCCTCCGCTGGATCTTTTAAGAACTGGGGACAATTTGACATCGGGGTGCATTTCCCTGCCATCTCTTTGTGGTGTCAAGGAAGTGCACCATTGGCGGTTAAAATATTCTGCATGGCATATTGAATCTTTGTATTTCATGATTGTATTAAACTCTTTAATTGACCTTTGTTTCTAATCTCGTCAATGGCACCAGATAAAAGAACACGGAAGAACTTCTTTCAAAAACTACCGGATGACGGTCCCTGTCCAGTGAGCCCATCAGGTTTGTTTGATTACAGGTGGCAGAAGCATCCATCTCCTCAGCGTTGTTGCACCTCCGTGAGACTGCTGACCTCAGCAGAAACTCACATCAGACCCAGAATAGAAAACAAGCCAGTGATGCTCCTCAGCCAAATCTGACGACTGCATCAGCCAGGGGGGCGGGGTCACGTCTCAGCTGATTCAATAACAGCGTGCAGCAAAAACAGCGCCGGCGCATGACGCTCTGCAACCTGAAGCTCTCAGTTTCCAATCCGACGTGAAGTCGTCTGGCTCCGTGAGGCTCAGGTCGTCACGGGCGACAGCTTGCATGTCTTCACCTGCCCGTAACAGTTCAGTGGGTGTAGAGAGAGAGACACAGTTGTTCAGCAGAGATCCTGCTGTCTCGTCTGGGTTCCTGTTTCAGCAGAAGTGACCACATCGTGCCATGTTCTGGTTCTCTGAAGGAATAGACTTGGTTACAAATTGAACTTCTGTCCTCAGAGGAATTGACACTACATAGCTTTTTGTATTCTGCCCCCTTAAAAATTTTGTTGAAAAGAACTACCAATCCCTTTGTGAAAAATACTATTAAAGTCTGGTGTGAAGTACTCAAATATTTAGAGGATTTACCAGTATTGTCTTGTTTTTCACCGATTTGGGGCAGCCAAGAATGACTTGGGATTTGAAAATTGGTTAAATAAGGGTATAACTAAGCTTTTAGACTTATACAGAGACAATATCTTGTTATCGTTTGACGACCTGAAAACTAAATTCAACATCCCTAACAAACACTTTTTTAAGTACTTGCAGATCAGAAGCTTTAATTTGTCTCACCAAAATAATTCTTCTCAGCAACCTTCATTGTCCATGCTGGAATCTCTCTCCATACAGGACTGCTTGCAGCAAGGGGCGGGTTGCTCAAGTTTACAAAATTTTGGTTAATAACAACAAGGATAACAGAGTAAGAGACAAGAATGGACACAAGATTTAAGTTTTCTTTTAGATTATTGTTGACTGTCTACTTGACTGTTAAACATTTTTTCTTTAAAGTTGAAAATTCAATAAAGACATGTTTAAAAATATAAATAAATAAGTGACCACATCGTCCTTTTTCCCAACAGACTTTGAGTGACAGTCACCATGGCGACGTGACGCCTCCCTTTCATGCTGATCAGATCAGTCGGCTGCCACAAGGTGGGCTTTTGAGGAAAAACAACTAGCTTTGCTTGAGAGCAATAAAGTTTTACGTTCAAAGCCAAATATATTAAACTGGTTAGATATAAAACCTTATTTTTAGAGAGAGAAATAAAGCAAATATTTTATACAGCGTAGGTGGAAATGAGCATCAAAACCCCAAACAGCCTCCAGTGTGATTAAAAAGCTTCATTGTCTTTAATTGTGGTTCCAGAGAAGTTCTCTCCCTTGGAGGTGGAGCACACACACACAAAGAGCACATGAACAATTTTATTGAGACATAAAAAAAAAAAAAGAGGTTCATCTGGATTTGTGCGTCGTCCTCTGAGCTGCAGCTTGTGGAGGGAATAAACGGAGTTGGTCTTTTCTGCAGTTACTTACACGAGTGCTTCTCTATGGAGCCCCGTTTGGGTCATAATTCAATGAATAAATGAGTCTATTTTTATGAAATACAGGCGTTTATTATCATGAAATATTTCCCATTATTATGATAATGGTTTCGTTTTTCATAAGAATGAGCTTTTACATAATAATGGCTTTGTTTTTTTTTATTTGTGTGTCAATCACAGCAGAGAGGGCGGAGCCATTTATGTGATTGGCTGCTCTTTCATTCAGGCATAAGCAACAGAACAGTAAATATCGATTGTGGGCGAGAGGTGCAATGTCTATACTCCAGGCCAGTAGGTGGCAGAATGCACCTCAGTTTACGGTTAAAAGTTGACATCGACTAAGAAACGTCAAGGTTTCCCGTAGCTCAGTCCAAGCTGCCATAGCTACAATCGGACTAGGAACGCACCTTGATGACGCCACGGCCCGCTGCTAACGGGACCTCACGGCCAAAACTAGTCAATGTCAGAGCATAGAATGGAGAAGGATCAGCCAATGAGCGTGCAGGTCAACCACTGGTCCCGCCCAGTGGCAAAATGTCATTATTATGGAAAAGCTCATTCTTATGAAAAACGAAGCCATTATGTAAAAATTATTTTTTAGATAAAAAAGCCATTCTGAAATAAACTATTATGCATTAAACTAAGAATAAATAATAATAAAATATATTTCATAATAATAAAAAATTATGTTCATAATAATGGGAAATATTTCATAATAATACACATATATTTTATAACAATGGGGAATATTTTATAATAATAAACATTTCATAATAATAAACGCCTGTATTTCATAATAATAGACTCATTTATTCATTGAAATTATGACCCAAACGGGGCTCCATACAACCGTGCCACGTCTGAATCTGGGTTTTACGAGGACCAGGAACAAGTCAAACAGCATTTCCATCCTGGGAGAAGAAGTGGAGGAGTATAAATACCTCTGTGTTCATCTGGACAACAGACTGGACTGGAGACGTAGAGCAAACGTCTGTTGTGTTGGAGGAGCAGCATCAGAGCCTTAAAGCTGGTAAAGAGTTCTGGTTCTGATCTGGAGCTGATGGAGCAAAGACGCTTCGTCAGATGAAGAACACATGGGACAACCCTGAACATCCTCTCTGCTGCGACGCAGAAGATCACACGGGAGATCCTTCCTGCCCACAGCAATAACCTCCTACCACGAACCTTTGAAGAGACTTTAACAGTGACAGTTACTGTAACGTGGAGTTTCCCTTCTGGAGTTAATTAAGTATTACTGAGCTGAGCTGGAGCGAACCGTAGAGAAGAAAACAACCGCGAAGCATCGGGATCAAACCTTCCTCTTTTTCTACACAACGACGTGCAGCTTTTGGTTTTAAGCTATGCACCAGTTCAGGTGAGAGTCAGGTCAGAGAGATGTTACCTTTAATGATAACTGTCAAAGAACAGCAGAGAACGGAGTCATGAATCACTTTGATCACCAGGTTTCTGTAGGACAAAATTAACCGATATGGTGGTTGGAGTTTATCAACAAAGACTTTGACAGAAAGATCCAGACTGGATGGTGGGAACCCGTCCATATCTGACGTTGTTAGCGGTGCAAACACATCCCACTCATACACAGCTGCACATTGACCCAACCGACAGCTCTGGAGGGAGCCAGAAGCCATCTTCCCTCAGAGATAAAGATGCTCTCCAGGTGTCCTCTTCATGCTCCAGCTGTGCATTCACAGTGATCCAATAGTCGCAACGCTGCCACCAACGTGTCCCATCTCTGGACGTCTCTGCAGGGTTCACTGGTCATGTCTCAGGTCAGGAGACGTGAAATATGAGCAGAACACTGGGCCACGCCATGTGATATGACACAAAGAAATGGTAAATGGCGCTTTTCTAGTCTACTGACCATCTCAAAGTGTCACATTCACGCACACATTCACACACTGATGGCCGAGGCTACCATGCAAGGTGCCAGGAGCAATTTGGGGTTCGGGGGTAGGGGTACTTCAACATGTAGACAAGGGAGCATGGGAATCGAACCAGCAACTCTACCACTCTCTGAGCCACAGCTGCCCACAAAAGCCGAACACCGGAAAGCGTGGCGCCTGGTAAACTGTCAAAAGGACTCAAATCCCCAGCAGGCTTTGCGGGGGTGATGTCACCGTGGCTCAGCCGGTCCAGCTGGTCTCTGACCTCTGTGGTCACCAGCCTGGTTAGGGTTAGGGCTCCTTCCACAGCGTTTTCGCCTGGCCCTTGATCGGCTTTGCATCCCCTTGCCCAGTTTCGGTGTCCTCACCGGTCCCGGGAGCCGGGACGTGCCCTCCATCTGGAGCAGCTGCAGCTGTTTGGGTCTCGCTAACTGTTTGTGTACGACGGATGTAAATGTTTAGCTGCTTCTGCTCGTTGCCTGTAATCAGATGGATCTGATGGATCTGAGGCGGTGGGAAGCTGGATAAACAGCTGATGAACAGCTGATTAGAACTGGCAGCTCCTCTGTTACACATTTGCGAATCGTTATTTGCGAGTGAGCCGAGCGCCACATGCAGACCTGGTCCCGGACGGCTCTGAGCTGGTCCAGAGCCTCCGTCCCGCAGCTCTGGGGTCAGCTACAGTTCTGGAAGTATCGCTCGGCTCTGCCAGCTGGACCTGCAGATGAGCCGAACCTCCAGAGGGACCGCTGACACTGAGCTCAGCAGATTATGGTTATTAGTCGAAGAGCAGGAGCAAACTGAGGCCTGTGGCTTTTACAATTACAGGTGTTTGGTATCTGTGTATTCAAGACACTGAATGATGAGCCTCAGGAGTTTATTTTAAAAGTTGGATGCAGGATCTGATGTTTCAGACAGTGAACTCCTCACATGTGGAAGGAGCAAGCGTCAAACGCCTGTCCCTCTGGCGGTTTCAGGTACTAGACGGTCCAGGTTTGTTTTCAGGAGATGAGGGAGGAGAGATAATCCAGCTGTGTGAGTACTAGGGATGTTCCTGGTGACTAATTTCCCTGTCGACTAAACGAAAATTCTAATTAAGACTAGTTGAACTACTCTAAAAAAAAGGACGGGAGAACACCGTCTCCGGGTAAACAATGTCAAATTCGGCCTGAGTGTGGCTAGCACCGCTAGCATCAGCAGCCGTCGTCTCGTGCAGATTAACATCCAAATGCTTGAGTCGAATGTGGTTGCACATTGCTCCAGTCGAGTGATTGTATGCCAGTTGTCTCTGACACAGTCTACATACTACCTTGTTTTCATTTTCTAGATTAAAGTACCGCCAAACCGCGCTGGTTTTGCAAAACTGTCTTCCCACCGTGCCGTTTTAAAACTCCAGTCTACTCGAGCATTGCTGCGGAGAGGAGGCTGCTGTCTGACGGCTCTGTAGCCCCGACTAGTGGCGGGCGGCTGTATGACAGTTAAGCAGCCTTGTACATGAATAAAAACACAAATTGGTTTAAACGACTAATATTTCTGGTGCCGACTAGTAAGTGGGCGGACGTTTAATCGTTTAGACGACTAATCGCGCGCATCCCTAGTGAGTACAGCTGCACGAACAGCTTAAGTTTAGAGATTCAGCGTCCCCTGATGAGTCCTAGGGTTGGGAATCGAGAACCGGTTCCTGTAGAGAACCAGTTCCGTGTGTTTCAGTTCCATGGAATCGTTTGGCAGTTTATCTCTTATCGATTCCAACCAGCACGAATCTCACGTAATTTACGCAAGTTACCCACAGCCAATTCCAGAAAGCACTTACGT
Organism: Hirundichthys speculiger; assembly: GCA_018398805.1. Classification (NCBI taxonomy): domain Eukaryota; kingdom Metazoa; phylum Chordata; class Actinopteri; order Beloniformes; family Exocoetidae; genus Hirundichthys; species Hirundichthys speculiger. The sequence goes on along the minus strand of JAGFBZ010000680.1, from coordinate 40,279 downwards.
GATTAAGTTACGTCGGTTTAGCACGTGCATTGCAGTAGTAAACAACAATGGCGCCCACCAGGTTCAAACGCTCCAAAGTTTGGCTTCACTTCACCAAAGAAAGATGGCAACAAGGCAACTAGCAGTCATTGTAAAGTGGAGATAACAGCGTCGGGAGGGAACACGACTAACATGCAGAAACATTTGCGCACACAACATGCGACAACGAGTGTCGTGTTTTTGACGCGCTTCGGACTGATGGATCTCAACCCAGCAGCAGTAGCCAAGCTAAGATCACCTCTGGTAACTCTGGTAAGTAGCTATCCCGCTGCCTACTAATGAGCACATCTTCTGGCTCTCAACTTCTTCAGGTTATCTTCTACTAAGATCCAACAACTTAAAGAAAAGCTCCACCAGCCCTCCCACAGTGCTGTCGCTTTACTTCTGAAGTTTCTAATCATGATCTGGCATGAAAACAGCATCTATGAGAGGCCGACTCTGAGGATGGACAGAACGTCTAATGTTCCTCAAAGAAACTTTTGAAGGGTTTTCAGCTCTCTTCCAGTTAATCTCTTCCTGTCTCACAGAGATCTGGAGAAGAAGATTCACGCGTTTATCAGCTTACAACGCAGCTCTTTACATCTCATCTCATCCACATCTCATCAGTTCTTTTCTGTACTGATTTTAACGTTCTAACGTTCTCCCCCTCATTGGTCTGAAGTTTTAACCGTCCACCGTCCTGGCAGGTCTCTCCGGCCATCTGGGTCCCGGTACCAGAACTGGTCCAGAACTGCGTGTGATTACTGTTTCAGTCCTGCCTGTTTGGTTTTGCTTTCACCACATCTGTAGCATGGTGTCACGCTCGCTTTCTTTCATTTCTTCGCCTTGTTCATTTTTTAGCGTGTACTTGAGAGCGCTGAGTGACGAGAGCACGCTCGTTTTAGCCGCCGATGCTCCTGAAAACAGAACAAAACACATGAAGCAACCTTTCATGAAACAGCCGCGGCCTCCAGCCCGACTCCTCGCTTTCCGAGCGTTCAGCTTCCCTCGTGGCCGTCACGCCAGTGGAGGTCAGATGGCACGAAAAAAAGAAAAGCAGAAGTGAACAAACGTCTCTGTTTAGTGGACCCGACAGTTCTCCATTTCCTCAGGCCGGGACGCCCCCAGAGCTGCTGAAACCCAAACCCTTAATTGTGTTTTGACTGGACGAACCTGCAGCGGCGTGACTTGCGGCGTGTTGGAGCACCTGGCGGCTCACGCAGCGTTGAGGTGTGGAGGAGCAAAGGTTCTCGCTGCTGCGGTAGTAACGTGGCGTTACAGCTCTGAAGGTTAACGTTGGGATGAACCCATGAAGGATTGTTTGTTCAGTACCTGTTTTTGTGTTTCAGCTCTGAACAGAAGCTGGAACAGAGCGACGCTGCAGAGATCATCTCAGATCATCGTTGGATCGGCGTTATTGTCATTTATCCCCTCACATCCTCCTCCATCAGGGACCGGCCGGTTTGGCAGCGTCCTCCTCCTCCTCCGCCTCATCTTTGTAATGTGTGCAGGATGTGGTTTTTCATGGTCTTGTTAAAGAAAAGAATTAAAAAAAACAAAATGAAGAAAAAAAGCAATGGAGCTGGGCCCCAAAGAAAGAAGAAAAATGCAGGATATCCCGAAAAGCAAGAAGCCAAAATGAACAGGAACAGTGAGGAGTTACAGAACTACACTGTAAAAAAAAAAAAATCGTAAAAAAAACGGTAATTTTCCAGCACCTGGGGCACCAGAAAAATACCGTGAAATAACAGAAAATTATTTTTTCATAAAAATACCGTTTTTTTTCCCATAATTAAAATACAGTTAGTAGTTGTAATTTCAACAAAATTTTGCCTTATTTTCTGGTTGTTTTTAACATTTACTCAGAAACATTATCACATTTTAAAACAATTAAATTATGCAGAAATATGGTAAGTAAATGCTGTATTACGAATAATAATGCTTAAATTTACAGAAATGTGCTGTTATTAATTGGTTTCAATTACATTATTTTATGTAAAGAAGTTGTATAATAATTTGTGTTTGATGTAATATAAGAGTATATGACACAAAAAATAATGTGATTCATCTTTCAAAACATGTCAAAAAACTGTTTAAAAACCAGATATTGGGTTTAAAATTGCTACAATTTTAAGGACTGTAGCCTTTGTATTGTAGTGGATCCTGGTCTGCAACACCTGACAGAACCATGGCACTAGCTCAAGGAGTATTTTATCGACTTCCTGTCTTTGCACAGGACAAGTTTTGTTTAACACTTTATTAAACAAACTCACGGGTACTGATTCGAACACAGACAGACTTAACTCAGGGTGACACAAATAAACATGTTAAATTTAAGGGGTCTGAATCAACAGGGGGTCAAACCAGAAACAGACTTTACATGGCAGCAATAAATCAAGTAGCTAACAAATAAACACAGATAAGCACCTAATCAACCAGGGCTGCAAAGGATGCTGGGAAACGACCCAAAAGGACCTGCCAGACCACTAGCAGCATATCCAACAGAGAAATGCTTTATTGAAAGCATTTAATTGCTGCTCACTTGGTAGAGCTGATGCTCCATAAGCAGAGGCAGCAGCCCTAAGTTCAAGTCCAACTCTTTATTAATATAACGTTGATAAATGTTACCATCTAAAAGTGAAATTAATTGTAGTTATTTTCAATGAAAATATTAGTCAATTTACAAAGAAATTATAGTAAAATGACAAATTTTTACTATTAATTCCTCAGTAATTTTAAATGATTTTTTTCCCTTTTTTTTTTTAGAGTTTTAAAGTTGAATTTTACCGTTATTCCCTTAAATAACAGTTCAAATATTTGTGAAATTACGATATATTTCTGAACGTATTTTAACAATAAATATATGTATTTCTAATGGGGCGGGGGGTGTAAAAGAACAGAAACTATGTGTTTTCACAGTTACAGTGATTTAATGTTATTTTAAATTTGACATGTAAAATCAAAATCCATTTTTGTAAATTAAATGGTATTTTAAAAATACAGGAAAAAAATCTGTAAAATAGACAGTAAAATTCTGTTATATTACATTTTTTTTTAACAGTGTAGACTAGACAGAGCAGCAGAGGAAGGAGGAAGAGACAACACACAGACACTGATGTGATAATCAGGGAAGAGAGGAAGAGACGGCAGAGGAAGGCCAGACACTTTCAAAATAAAACAGGAAGTGAAGTAAACCGACTAAACACACAGCAGGAGGAGAAAAGCAAATAGAAGAAGTAAAACTAACTGAAGACTGAACCAGAAAGGAGAGCTCAAGACTCCAGGACTGAAACCACAAAAGCCATCACCTGACCGTCTCCACCTGCAGAAACCGTCGGACCAGGAAGTGCTGCTGGGTTTATCTGCACTCATCAATCACGCAAACGCGAATAAAGCGAAGGATGAAAGACGAAGACGGCCTTGGATCTATGCAGAAGCATCTAGACTTTGGAGTGAACCACGGTGGTCAGGAATACCAGCCTCATTTACAACCGGCACCAAGAACAAACAGATGATGAGAAAGAAAAGACTGACGAGGATCAACAGCTGCAGATCGTTGGTAGCGACCGCTGCAAAAGGTGTTTACGCTGTAAAATGTGATTTGGGTTGAATGTGAGCGAATAACGAGGGAAACCATTAACTTCTGGTTATTATCGTTGGAGACTATTTTTATTTTTGTGACACAGACGTGATGCTCCTGTGGCTATTTAAAGTATTTATTGTTACAGCTGAGAACTTTCAGAACAGATCAATAACATCTTTGTTTGAACACAGGTAAAGGAAATCAATCGATCAGATTTAAATCCTTGTCTGAGGACCAGACTGTTTCAGGAAGCTCCTACAGCCACATGATCTACGGTCATGTGTTAGTCTACGGTCTGTTATGGCTCCAGATCTCCAGTAGGGGGAGTCTTCTGTTGTTGTGGAACCAACTCCCCTTCAAACATTCCTTTCTGATAAGGTTTCCAGCCCCGTCAGCTGTGCAACTGTAGACCCAGGACTACTGCTGGGTAGTCCCTAACCCTAACCCTAACACCTAACCCCTAAACCCCTAACCCTAACAATAACCCCTAACCCTAACCCCTAACCCCTAACCCTAACAATAACCCCTAACCCTAACCCCTAACCTCAACCCTAACACCTAACCCCTAACCCTAACAATAACCCTAACCCCTAAACCCCTAACCCTAACCATAACCCTAACCCCTAACCCCCTAACCATAACCTAACCCCAACCCCTAACCCCTAACATAACCCCTAACCCCAACCCCTAATCCTAACCCTAACAATAACCCTATCCCTAACCCCTAAACAGGGCTGGACTGGGACCAAAAAATGGCCCGGGCATTTTTGATCCCTGGCGGCCCACCATACGCCGGGGATCAAAAATGCCGGTTATTTATACGATATGGGGAAGCACATGCTGCATGTTGTATACTATGTGCACATAGTGAAGTTTCAAAAATTAATTTCATTTCATTTCAGCAGCAAAGCAATGTTTCACTAATATTTTAACACACTTAACACTGTAAATTGGACACCAAATCTACTCAAAGCATTATTTGACAACAAAGACTAAACCACACACACACACACACACACACACACACACACACACACACACAGGTGATCACCTCCAAATAGCTATTCTGACCTCAATCTCGCCCTGCTGCTGGGTCTCATCTCTCTCCTCCTCCTCATCCTCCTCCTCCTCCTTCTCCCTCTCCTCCTCCGCTTCTTCTCCGACAACCACCTGTTCACTCGACGGCCCCGCGGCCCCCGCCCCCGAGCTTGTGGTTGAAAACATTTCCGTGATTTTGGCACATTTTGCTGCATCCACTTTTAATTTTTTTTGTCTCCGTTCTCTGAGCTTTTCTGCTCCTCCCTTTCGCTTTTGTGCTTTTTTTCTCCATTTCCATATTCATCCACGAGCCACCACACTCTCCGGTCAGGCCAAACGGCAAAATTTGGTCAGGAGGGATGGGAGGGGCGGGCCAACGAGAGCTGAGAAATTTCATTGGACTAGCCCAATGTCCGTCAAGAAAATCAACCAATGGGCCACTTCGTGTCTTCGCAAGGCCCCGCCCCGCCTCCACCCCCTCCCTTCAGCAGAAAATAACGTTCATACTGTGTTCACATCAGCGCAGCACTGTAGCGCTTGTCTGATTAGCTGTCAGTGTCTCTTTCTTGAGTTTGTTGAGTGTGTGTCGTCGTCGTCCCCCCCCCCCCCCCCCCCCCCCCCCCCCCCCCCCTCGGAGATTTTTATGAGCCGACTACCAGTCCGTTACCGTCGCGGTCAACAAAAACTATATACTTTTTTTTTTTTTTTTATGACAGACCTGGGCCGGCCCACAGATGTGCGTCGGCCCACCGGGCATTGCCCGGTACGCCCGATGGCCAGTCCATGCCTGCCCCTAAACCCCTAACCCTAACCCCTAACCCTAACAATAACCCTAACCCTAACAATAACCCCTAACCCTAACCCCTAACCCCAACCCTAACACCTAACCCCTAACCCTAACCCTAACAATGACCCTAACCCCTAATCCCAACCCCTAACCCTAACAATAACCCTAACCCCTAACCCTAACAATAATCCTAACCCCTAACAATAACCCTAACCCATAACCCCAACCCTAACACCTAACCCCTAACCCTAACCCTAACAATAACCCTAACCACAACCCTAACACCTAACCCCTAACCCCAACCCTAACACCTAACCCTAACCCTAACCCTAACAATAACCTTAACCCCTAACCCCAACCCTAACACCTAACCCCTAACCCTAACCATAACTTTAACCCCTAACCCCAACCCTAACACCTAACCCCTAACCCTAACCCTAACAATAACCCTAACCCCTAACCCCTAACCCCAACCCTAACACCTAACCCCTAACCCTAACCCTAACAATAACCTTAACCCCTAACCCCTAACCCCTAACCCTAACCTTAACAATAACCCTAACCCCTAACCCCTAACCCCAACACTAACACCTAACCCCTTACCCTAACCCTAACAATAACCCTAACCCCTAACCTTAACCCAGGCTACAATGTTGTCTTCCTTCATCTTCAATGATTTCAACCTTCAAGGACAGTCGGTGGCCATCACTTTTACAGCCAAAGTATTCGGCCCCCTTGAACTTTTCAACCTTTTGCCACGTTTCAGGCTTCAAACATAAAGATATAAAATGTTTATTTTTTGTCAAGAACCAACAACAAGTGGGACACAATCATGAAGTGGAACAAAATTTATTGGATATTTTAAATTTTTTTAACAAATAAAAAAACTGAAAAGTGGGGCGTGCAGTATTATTGGCCATCCTTGCGTTAATGCTTTGTAGCGCCACCTTCTGCTGCAGTTCCAGCTGCCAGTCTCTTGGGGTTTGTCTCTATCAGTTTAACTCATCCAGAGACTAAATTCTTGTCCATTCTTCCTGTAAAACAGCTGGAGCTCAGTGAGGTTGGATGGAGAGCGTTTGTGAACAGTATTCTTCAACTCTTTCCACTGATTCTGGATTGGATTCAGGTCTGGACTTTGACTTGGCCGTTCTAACACCTGGATACATTTATTTGTGAACCGTTCCATTGTAGATTTGTCTTTATGTTTTGGATCATTGTTCTGTTGGGAGATAAATCTCTGTCCCAGTCTAAGGTCTTCTGCAGACTCCAACAGGTTTTCTTCCAGAATGGTCCTGTATTTGGAAAAGCAGGCCCAGACCATGATGCTGCCACCACCATGTTTGACAGTGGGGATGGTGTGTTCAGGGTGATGAGCTGTGTTAAAGTTTGATTTTGGTTTCATCTGACCAGAGCTCCTTCTTCCACATGTTTGGTGTGTCTCCCAGGTGGCTTGTGGGAAACTTTAAACCAGACTTTTTATGGATATCTTTGAGAAATGTCTTTCTTCTTGCCACTCTTCCATAAAGCCCAGATTTGTCCAGTGTACGACTGATTGTTGTCCTCTGGATAGACTGTCCCACCTCAGCTGTAGATCAGTTCATCCAGAGTGATCATGGGCCTCTTGGCTGCATCTCTGATCAGTCTTCTCCTTGTTCCAGATGAAAGTTTAGAGGGACGGCCAGGTCTTGGTAGATCTGCAGTGGTCTGATACTCCTTCCATTTCAGTCTGATTGCTTGCTCAGAGCTCCTTGAGATGTTTAAAGCAGGGAAATCTTTTTGTATCCACATCCAGCTTTAAACTTCTCCACAACAGTATCTGGAGTTTAAAGTTCAAGGGGGCCGAATACCTACAGTTGTAGGTTTTCCTTCTGGATGATTTTCACGCAGAAGAAGGTTTGGAGGTTATGAAGTTCGGTGTCATCACATGACCTGCAGGATGTTCCATCAGTAGCTCCCCACATGCATATTATGTCATTTGTCAAGAAGCTTTTTTTTTCATCATTAATCTAATCCTGGATTCTTAAATCACACCAGGGGAGACAGCTGGACATATTTAGACACCTGCTGGTCCGTGTGGGGCAACAGCTGGTGAACAGCTGGAGGATGTAGAGTCAGGAAAGAAGAGACGAGAGACGGGAGCAGATGAAGAGCAGCCTGGAGGCTCTGAAGTGTCTGAATGGTGGCTGGGACTATTTTTATTGGATTTAAAGAGCTGTCTAAAGAGCCATATTTTCTCTCTCCTACAACGTTGTAAACAGGCCTTCAAACGGCGCATTTCTGGCCTGGTGAGGTGTCGGCACTGGAACGAGCTGTTGTTGGGTGGTGCAAGCCATTAAAAACGATGAGTTTAACAGCGCATCGTCTCATTCAGGGACCATAACGCTCTGCAGCGACGACTGTCCGCCGCCTACAGGACGAGACACTTAATAACCAGGCAGAGTCCCAGGAACAGGATAACGCACAGGCAGGGGAAGTGGAACGAGAGAAGCAGCAGAACATCTGCCAGGAGGCCGCTGCTCCAGGGGTGGGGTCGTGGGACGGCAGGCCGGGGTGGCGGAGGAGGAGGGGGCGGGGCCTGGGGGATCTCACAGTAGACGCCGGTCCAGCCCTGGTAGCACTGGCAGGTGAACTTGTGCTTCATGTCCAGGATGTCGTGGTTGTTGAGGTGCCCGTGGACATGGAAGCGGGGGCCCCTGGGCGCTGGGCTGCGGTGGATTTGGAAGAAGCGCGGGTTGAGGTGCAGGTGGGCGCCCGAGTCCAGGCTCTTGCGGACGCACCTGCCGTTCTTCTTGCAAAGTGCTTTGCTGCACAGCTTCGCCGCTGAGGTGACGTTCATGACGTAGTGTCCCAGAGGACCGTCGATGTACTTCTTCACGGTCAGACAGTTTCTCTGGAGGAGGAAGAGAGCACAACGCACCGATGAACCATGGTGGCGTTTCTTTACGAGTCTAACCAGATTATGGCTGCTTTACATCTCTGTTGGACTCAGATTGAACCATACCATCAACTTTTACATTAAAAAAATGTCAGATTTCTGCTCTGTTGTTGCCATTTTCAAAAGAAATATGCTGTTTTTTTCATGTGAACAATAAATGGCCAACAGGCACCTCTCATTGTTGAATATGGACTCTAAATAACTCGTTTAAAAAACACTGAGCCAGATTTTTTAGTTTAATGGTAACACTACCTTTGTAACGTAACGTCCCCTTAGCTATAATGAATAGCTAAGGGTATTAGCATGAGTAAACCCTTAGCTGTTATGAATAGCTAAGGGTATTAGCATGAGTAAACCCTTAGCTGTTATGAATAGCTAAGGGTATTAGCGTGAGTAAACCCTTAGCTGTTATGAATAGCTAAGGGTATTAGCGTGAGTAAACCCTTAGCTGTTATGAATAGCTAAGGGTATTAGCATGAGTAAACCCTTAGCTGTTATGAATAGCTAAGGGTATTAGCATGAGTAAACCCTTAGCTGTTATGAATAGCTTAGTGTATTAGCATGAGTAAACCCTTAGCTATTATAAATAGCTTAGGGTATTAGCATGGGTAAACCCTTAGCTGTTATGAATAGCTAAGGGTATTAGCATGAGTAAACTCTTAGTTGTTATGAATAGCTAAGGGTATTAGCATGAGTAAACCCTTAGCTGTTATGAATAGCTTAGTGTATTAGCATGAGTAAACCCTTAGCTATTATAAATAGCTTAGGGTATTAGCATGAGTAAACCCTTAGCTCTTATGAATAGCTTAGTGTATTAGCACAAGTAAACCCTTAGCTGTTATGAATAGCTAAGGGTATTAGCACGAGTAAACCCTTAGCTGTTATGAATAGCTAAGGGTATTAGCATGAGTAAACCCTTAGCTATTATGAATAGCTAAGGGTATTAGCACGAGTAAACCCTTAGCTGTTATGAATAGCTAAGGGTATTAGCATGAGTAAACCCTTAGCTGTTATGAATAGCTAAGGGTATTAGCATGAGTAAACCCTTAGCTGTTATGAGTAGCTAAGGGTATTAGCATGAGTAAACCCTTAGCGGTTATGAATAGCTACGGGTTTACTCATGGTAGGTACAAAGATTCACACAGAATCAGCTCAGAAAGGAGGCTGTATCAGGCCTGGTCACCTGTATAGACACATGTTCTCGTTGTGGTTGCAACAGTCACCTGTGATCGAGAATATTCTGACGATCCCCAGAGGACGACGCCTGATGATCCCAATGCAGCACTTTCCCCGATGGTGTGAACCAAGTCACTCTAAAACAAAAAGGATGTATTTTTATTATTTCCTGGAGTCCATTTGTACCATCAAACGGCAGTCAGCAGGTCAGACAGGCATGACACAAGGGCAAAGAAACGTGAGTGTGACAGATCATGAGAGGTCCCTCAGCTGGGAATCAAACCACTGACGCTGGGACATCAGCGGACAACACCAGTTCTCTGTTAATTAAATATGGACACGTGCACTAGGGATCCACTATAAAGATGAAAACATACCTCTGAGAGCACGACAAAGGTGTAGGCGTAGAAAGGTCGGGAGTAGACGAAGACGGGCAGCGTGAAGTCCGTTCGGGCGATTGACGCGATCCTCATGGCTTCCTTGACTCGATAGTGGACAAACTTGACGGTGTTTTGGGAGGACCTGAGCTCGTAGTCCAGGTAGATGGACGGGTAAAGGGCGGTGCTCTCCCTCCAAAGCCACATCAGGTGGTCATTGCGGACGTGTTCGACGTTGGGGCATTCGCCGGTGTAGCGCAGCGGGTGCTGCTTGTAGCCGTAGTTGTAGCAGTCGGGGAACAAGTAAAACCCCCACAGTCCGTCCGGCCTGCGAGCTTCGGCGAGCGCCAATGTCAGATTCATGAAAGCCTGCCCGGCACTCTCGAAGCTTTCTTTGGCCTGCTTTTCGACTTTGCTCTCTGGCCAGTTTGGGTGAAGCTTTCGAATCTGCTCCTTGGACCTTCTCCGGTAGATGTCTTTGGACCCCCAGTTTCGTACCCACTGAGGCCTCCAGTTCTCCCAGTCTATGACGCCCAGCCCTCGAAAGTCCTTGTGGGGGATCAACTTGTCAATGTCCGCCCGGGCCTTGCTCAGATGTTTGGAGATGCTCTGGTTCTGCGGCAGGCCGCCGTTGACCACAGCGCCGGAGCTGGTGTAGTATGGGTAGTATCCCAGGTGGCCGTGGTAGAATATAGTGACGTTCGGCCCGCTTAAAGTCTCATTGAGATTCGCTACGATGTCAAAAACGCTAAGGTCCAGGTCCACCTTGAATCGAAGCCGGCACGACTCCGTTGGCGCGTTCCAGACCACAACAAAAGGCCGATGAGGGATCAAAGGAGCCTGGGCTGGCTTCATCTGGACGCCCCTGGCTCGGTGCTTTTACTGTCGTGCCAGCCGACAGGACCAGCGGTAGGAGACAGAGCCCTATTAGCACCATGGCCTGTGTTCCTCATGGAGCAATTAGCGGTCCTGCACAAGGAGTGGAGAAACGTAACGTGTTTAGACAGGAAATAAAGATCTCATGAGCTTCAGTGAGCAGGGATAATCAAGCAGGCCTTTAGAGAGGACATAAGTGATGGGCACTGGACTGAGTGCTCCAAATTCCACATCCAGACACAAAGCCTTTCTGTTCTCAGAGGACTGTTAGGAAGATGATACAGGTGGAAGCACCAGAGAGCCAGAGACAACGTGGACCCTAACTTCATCCACGAGAACACTAGGACAACCCACCGCAGTTTTTTGGTTTCGTAGGAAACTCTGCAGCTTTTAAGTTATCTGGAAGCATTAAAGAGCTGAATATGTCGTCTCTAATCAATTACGGATCGATTTGAGCAACAGAAAAACAACCACGACCACGCTGGAAAAGCTAATGAGATTCTGATTTCATTTCTAATCGTTTAAAAAAGCACCACTTCAGAACAAAAGTCATGTCCTGGTTCTTTACAGAAACAGGAAACAAGTCTGATGTCAGTCCACGCACAAACCAGTCTGTTACAGTTACATCCATCTGTTTTCCAGTTTAATCCAGATACGAAACTAGTCCTCAATGCAATCTGCCGCCTTCAGCATGCTCAGTTGGAGGCTGACAGCCCAACAAACTCAGAGTTTAATCAGTAAGTCGGAGGAAAACCCTGCTCACAGCGTAAACAGATTAGGGTTAGAGTTTATAAATGTCCATGGAGGAGTCTCAGTGAAGCCTGGACTGGAGCTCCTAACTGTTTTGGCCTGCTCTTTTGGTTTTTTTTTTTTTTTTTTTTTTTATTTTCATTTTAAGAGCTGTCACACTTGGCTCAGCCATCAGCTGTTGGCTTTGCTCCCATTATTGCACAGCCGTGTGGGGAAAAGGCTCTGTTTTTCTCTAAATGCTGCATGTTTGAGGGCTGGCATTCCCACGAGAACTGCACCTGGAATGCAGCGAAACCCGGCGAGCCCGCCGCCGCCGCCGCTCCTCTCCGTCCTCTCTGACAACCTTTGTGTGGTCGTCAGCGCCGAGCGTTGCATATTGTTGAGAAAGACTCTTTCTGAACAGGCCACACATTCCTGGCGGCCGTGGCATGTTTATACTCCACAAACTCGCTGCTTTCCTCCATTTCTGGAGGCTGTTGTGAAACGCTGCCCCGGCCCCTTGAATGATGGAGAAGAGGGATTTTCAACAGGTTACCGGTTCGAATTGGAGGGAGCAGAGATCTTTTAGTCCCTTCAGGGCTCCTCTACGCTGCACAGTTTCTGCAGCCGACACGTCACCGTCTGGGTTGTGATTTGCATTTGCTTGATCCTGTCGGTCGATGACGATGGTACGATGAAGAGCACTCTTGAGTCGTCAGAATCCTACTGATCCAGACAGACGTAAAACAACACGTGGAAATGAGCCGCTCTGTTGCAGCTTTTACCTGTGCCAAAATGCTTTTAAAAAAAGGCAGCGAAGTAGAAGGATGTGTTGGTCATGGTTTCTTTGGAGTGGCTCTAGGTCTAGGGATGCACGATAACTGTTTTTTAAAACCGATACCGATAACTTTCAGCTCCTAAAGGCCGGTAACCGATAACACACACATATATCTAAGATCATTACATCAATACTATGAACAAAACCAAAAATAGTTTGGACTCTTTAAATGAACAGATATTTATTTTTTTCCATTGAAAAAACTATTGTCAATCCTCTCAAACATTTTCATAAAGCTATCAAACAAACCTATTTGATATCTCACATTAACTTAAATAAGGTTCATTACTGACTGATATAAAAAATAAATGCTCCTTGAACTGATGGAAATACATGCATTAGAATTACAAACTGAAAAGGATTTACATTTAAAGGATTTTGACTTGTGGTTCCATTTAAATTAATACCTTTAATTAAAATAAAGGAGGTTCACTGATTTTTTTGTTTTTTTTTTATCTCATGGAAGCTTTAGATGAGAGGAATGAGGGAGAGGGGAGACTGCTGCTGGCTTGCGCATGTTAGCATTAGCTCGAGTTAGCGCGATTTCAAAACTCCATGGAAGCGATTGTTATGTTGTAGGTAGCCGATCGGGATTTACGTATTAAAGCTTGTGCTTCCCTCCTTGTAGAATTCGCTTGGAGGATTCGTCACAAATAACCACCAAACTATCTTCTGAAACTTTAACAAAGATCCATGCCATCGCCGCAATGTTTGTTGTGATCAGCACAATGCATGCTGCATTCAATGTGTAACGTAAACTCCAACGTTCCCACGTTTGCTAGTCGTTCTTTCAGCCTTTTCTATTTTTTTCTTTTTTATGTGTAACATGTGGGAAAATACTGCGAATATTGATTCAAGTTAGCAACTACTAAAATTATGACCGACTTAACAAGTTGTTTTCTGGCATGAGGGGGTATTCTTGATCTTTCTGATTGAGAAATTGTTTTTCTGATTATGCCGACGTTACTTGAACATAACATTCACTGCCGGTCATTTAAGGCTCAGAGGAGCGAGACACTGCTGTGTTGACAAATATATATATGTTATCGGGGCTATTCATCGTGATGTCGGACTTATCGAATGACGTCATAATTTCCTGTTATCGGCCTGATAGTCATCGTGCATCCCTATCTAGGTCGCAATGATCAATTGGCTGGGAAGTAGACGTAGTCGTAAGATGACATTTTTGGTCATTAAACTTGTCATTGCAGGACGCGTGTCAGCTGATTTTGACCGAAGACTAAAGATCTTTGGTCTGTGACGGCCCATGATCGTGCAGCGTGTACGAAGCTGCTGTAAAGCACGCAAGCATCTGATCCACGACCTTCAACACCTTCTAAAGCTCATCGTGGTGCGTCTGAAACAAAGCAGAGTGTTTGTGATAGTGTGACTGGACGTCGACGGTGTGATTGTGCAACGACAGACACCGATCCACCAGCGCACTTGTTCAAGAACGTTTGAGACAACAGGTGGGTAAGGGTTGGGGTTAGGGTAAGGGTTAGGGGTAAAAACTGCAGTGTTCGAAGACCCGTTTGCTTTCACCAGCAACAAACTGGGTCTGAGTTTCTCTCTCTGGCACATGTTTCTCCTTCTCTGCCCCCGGAGATGAACTCCAGCTCCAACTGTTGGGTCTCTGCTCTCTCTGGTTAGAAAACAGTCCGTCTGAAGTTTGTCTTGAGAGGCTCGGCAGCTGTAGCGCTGTGTGTGGTTCGACAAGTTAAACCTCACCGCGTGGTTTTAATTATGAAGTCTAAGGATTAATCGACTCATATCTAACCCCCACCACATTTATTTCTACTTGACTGAAAGCCAGGCTGAAGAGTGAGAAGTCCTCGCAGCGTACTGGGTGAGCCGGGACTCCAACTCCAACTCGTAAAGCCACCTTCCACCCCTTCGCTACCTCATTAAAAGTATTTTTGGACGATTTAATTTTTGTGCAGTATCTCTCTCGTGACACTTTGGCGTAATGCAAAGCTTATGACAGGTTGAAATTCATGAAGGAGGGCAGCGTCATGTGGTGTTTTTGGAGGCAGTTGTTTTTCACATGATGCCAAACCAACACATGATTTGGTTTTGGGCGTCTATCATTAAACAGCTGTAGAAGAAATCCAGGACCTGCACCTTCAGAGCCTGCAAACCTTTTCTGTTGGCGTGCATGTTCTGACTTCTGCAGCTTTTTATGTGGGACATCTCATCACCACCCCCTCTTCTAATTGCACTTGGCGCCGCGTCTTATGCAAGAAATTCATATATCAACTTTTCCGAAGCTTGGAGGAAAACATTGTGACCTGGCCCCGAGGAAACACAGCCGCTGAGGCTGCCTCCAAGGAAAATCTCCATCATTTTCTTCGCAGGACCGTTGCCAGAGCAGAGGAGGAGGAAACCTTTGGTGGTCCGAGGCTTATGCAATCAAGGGCTGTCACTCAACCGAAGCCTTCTGATAACCGAGTGGGCTCGACAGCCGCGGCGGACGTTGGATGTGGATCAGCGATCGGAGAGCTGCAGGGGAAGGTGGTTGAAGGAGGAGGACCTAAAGCAACCAATAAATCGATTAAACGCTTCCTTCAAAGCATCATTAAGATCCAATAAGTCACCAGTGGGCTCCAACGTGTCCGACCGAGCGTCTTGAGAGCATTTCTTCAGACTGTGTGTGTCTCACGGCTTTCATGAAACCTCCCGGCCGGATTGTTTTACTGGTGAAGCTGATCCAAGACAAACAACAGTGTGGTGAAGGTAACTTTTGCTGTCCTCTAAACCGCCGAAGGCAAGCAGCCCTCGGATTTACCGTGACTCTGAACCACAAGAGAGACCCCCCAAACACAAAGTGTGTCTGATCTGACACCGGAGACTCATGTTCATGTTTTGTCACAAAGCAGCTGACTCAACTGAATCCAGATGGCAGTGGGGTGAACCGTCAAACCCTTAGGATGTTTAACTACGGCCCTGTCTCTGTCGGAGCCAAGTCGCCAGACAATTAACCCTCCCGAAGGTTTCAGTTCAGCAGCTGAAGTTGGGACAGTAAAGCGTTTACCACTTTGTGATGCTGCCGCTGCTTTACATGCCACTAATTAAAAGGCTCTGGTCCTAGCGCATGTTCAGGCGTGCACCGTTACGGCGGTCATCGTTGTGGTTTTACTCGTTTCCAAGTTCTCCACACGTCCTCTGCTGGGGACAAGTCAGGACTGGCAGGTCAGCCCAGCAGCCTCAGCGGTGTGTTTGTGATGCGTGCAGAGCGTTGTTGGATGTGAGACCTCCGGGTACTTTTCTGCATAAACGCCACCATCACAGAAGTGGAGATGCGTCTGACGGCAGCCCCTGCGGTCACTGAGCTGCTGGACCTGCTGCTGCTACAGTCCCAGATTAGGGCTGTAGCGATACACTAATCTTGTGATAAGATACACGATATTCGGGTCACGATACGATATATATCGATATTCATCTTACAATACATTTACATCATTTTCTGAAAGATTTTAAAGGGACAGAGTGATTTTGGTGACATCTTGTGAGCGTTCCAATGACTTTGTTTGAATTAACTGAACTGAAAGCATCAATTACACATTATATGGCTGACAGGCAGCTTGCAAATGCTGGACAAAATGAATAAAAGATTTGTTGAGAAAAATAGTTTCATATATCTAAACAGTGTTAATTGTTGCTTGCAAGCTATTAAAGGTGGGACACGGGGGTTTTGAAAAAGCTTAGAATATCGATACCCGCGGCTGAAAAAAATCTATACTCTCTGGGGGGAAAATATCGATATATAATCGCAGAATCGATAAAATCACTCAGCTCTAGTCCCGATGGTCTTTTTCATCTTTGATCTGGAGCATCGGTTTCCAATAAAACATCTGGAGCGAAGACTCGCCTGGACACTGAATGGTGGTTAAACTCAGACGCCTCTGAGCCCGGGGATGTCAACGCTGCCTCAGGTTGACATAAAGGCTTCTAGCAAACACAATAAAGACTTTAAGTGAACCTAGCTCTGTATTGTGCTGCTTGACAGAGGTTTTCCAAAGAAATCGCTGCCCACATGGCTGTTCAGAGATCTAGACTGACAACCTCCTTCATTCATCAGAGCTTTTTGGTTCCAGGTGGAGCCTTGTCTTTTATCGTAAATACATTTAATTTATTTTTGTTTAATTCCTGTTTTCATTCTTTTCTTACGCACCCCCAGTTCTAAACAATCTTTTCCATCATTGAGGTTAATGTTGCCTGTTGCCTGTTCTCTTTAAAACGAAACCAAACAGAAGTGATGCAGAACAAAGACCAGTTTGATCGGTATCTTATTTCACCTTTAGGATTCAAATACAGGCCAACGGTGACGTAAACAAAGGTCTCAAAGACGGTTTTATTGTTTGGGGAAAACGATTTAGCGCCCTTAAAAACTTGAAAAACCTTAAAAACTCTTCCTGCCCCTAAACCAAACGGCCGGACGGCTCAAAGATTGACAGGCAGAGAGGTGATCCGGCTGTGATAACTGCTGCTTCTTCAACCGTCCATGAGATTCAATTCATCTGCCTCCATCTTATCATCCATTTATTTGTACCTCCACCTGCACCTCCATCTCTGCATCTATCTCTACATCCATCTCTACCTTTATCTATTACCCCATCCCTAACTCCATCTGTACCTTCATCTCAACATCCATCTGTACCTCCTTTTCTGCCTCCATCTCTACATTCATCTCTACCTTCATCTCTTCATCCATCTCTACCTCCATCTCTACATCCATCTGTACTTGCTTTTCTACCTCCATCTCTACATCTACTTGTACCTCCATTTCTACAACCATTTTTACCTCCATATCTACCTCCATCTCTACATCCATCTCTACCTTTATCTATTACCTCTACCTCTAACTCCATCTGTATCACCATCTCTACATCTATCTGTACATCTATCTCTACATCCATCTCTGCCTCCATATGTACCTCCATCTCTACCTTTATCTATTACCTCTATCTCTACCTCTATCTCTACATTTATCTGTACATCTATCTCTACATCCATCTCTACCTTTATCTATTACCTCCACCTCTAACTCCATCTGTACCTACATCTCTACATTCATCTCCACATCCATCCAACTGTTGGTGAGATTCGATTTCACTGAACTGGGTTGGAGAGGAAGAGCAGGAAGTACAGTCCCATTAGATGCTTGTGTTAGTCGGGATCACTTTTGTTAACCTAATAATAGATAAAGGGCTTCCTGAGCTCCTCTGTTTGTGTTTTCTCTGCTGAATTTCATCTGTACGTTTGGGGAGGTGGTGATGAGTCCCTGCTGCTCTACGAGAGGCTCAGCAAGTGTGCAGGATTCACGACCGGCACGTACAGCGTAGTCTGGAAAATACAGCAACCTTGTATGAGGAGAGCGAGCGCTAATGCCGAACACCCAGAAACAGACTGAATGTCGTTACGCAGCAGAGCGTGAGCGTGCATGTGCTTGGATGAGCGTCTGCTTGGGGGGGCTCTCAACCGCAGAAACTGTGAGTCAGACTGCTGACCACAGCTGCAAATGTGTCTGAAGGGAAAAGCCGCTTTCGCTGAGTAGATGAACCGGTTTCATGTCACGCCTCGGGTCAGAACTACAAATCATTTTCCGGGACAAATGTGCACCAATGGAAACGTGGACTGAGGTCAGGCGAGCCACCATTGCAGATCTCCGTATGTCCACGCAGGCTGGACAGCAACGTAGGTGCCGTCACCTCTACAGGGTTGTGTCAGTGATCTCTGTTGTCACTTGTTAGGTACCAGTTTCCATGCAGAAACCACAATGTTCAAGTCTACATTGTGGTGCAAGTCTACAAGCGAGCAGCATCACAGATACGGTGGTGAAAAATGTAGAGTTGGTGTGAGCTGGGTCACGGTCACGGCTTCGTGTCACGAAGACGGGTTTGGGTGTTCGTTACAAGAGGTTTTTAACTAAGCTTTCTGGAAAACAGAGTGTGACATTGAAGGTTTTCATTTGTTGCAAGCAGACGTAAACTCAAACGTTGCCGTCAGAGAGAGTCGACCAGAGCCCCGTTTTATTGGCTGCTGCACACATGACTGCACAAGTACTGAGCTTTCTGTTCTCAGCAGCTTTGCTGCATTTGGATGGAAACCCCACAGTTTTTAGCCGTGCAAGCTCGGCTGAAGATGATCAGGATGGTCCAAAACGACAAGCAAAGCCATTTAATGGTTAAGGTGTGTTAACGTCAAACCTTTATTTTTTTTTAAGAACAACTCATAAAACAGTTGCGGTAGTTCTACTTGTGCCACGCTTGCTTTCAGTTGTCTTTGATACACGCAGGAGCTTTACTGTCGCCGTGCGACTAATTTTATGAAAAAATGTAAATGTAAATTTAAATGATGCACATGATGGGTTTTATTTAAAAGCTGACATAATTTTCTGAGTTTACCAGCTTTTGGTAAAGAAACATCTCAGTGACATTTGGTGGTAAAATCAGAGCTGTGGTTTATAATTTCTCTTTTGAAGTGAACTTAAAAGTGGCTTCACTGAAATTGATGTGAATAGCAGCAACTTGAGTGAACAGCGGTCTTCAACACAATTGTTCTGCCTGATGGGGGTGCACTGACTGAGTCTGGTTCATGCTGAAGCACATGCATCATAAGGGCACGTGAATAGTCCTGCCACAGCAGATCCTGGCAGATCAAACCGTCCTCTGGACTTTGTCCAAGTTCATCTGGACTGTTTCTATGCCGGATGCTTCCAGGATCTCTGCCAAAGAGGGCTGGGTACATCACAGGAAAGCTACCTTCTTGTCCGCCAACATACAGGCTCCTAGCAGGGGGCCAATCAGTAATCAGTAATCAGTAATCATGGACATCTCCAGAGTAGAACAAGGTCCAGCCTCTGTTGAGGAGATTGGTTCCAAAATTTGTGCTGTGCATGAAGTCTACATCCATCACACATCCATGCCTGCCCCTCAGGACCAGTCTGCCTTTGGAGACCCTATGAGGGGTATTTTCCTTTGACAGCAAAGCTCCTTTGATCATTCAGGCAGGCAAACACCTCCACAATGATAAGGTGGTGATTCCTGACTTCCTCTGTAAAGTGGCTTGAGAGACAGTAACTTCTGTAGTGAACTGGTGCTGTGGAAATAAACTGAACAGAATTTAAAAAAACTACTGTTGATTACCTTTTTGCATTTTTATTATTATTTTATCTTTATATTTCCTCCTGTTTTAATGTAATGCTCTGTAATGCTTATGTAAAGCACCTTGAATTGTCTTGTACACGAAATGTGCTATACAAATAAACTTGCCTTGCCTAAAATACACCTCCCTGTGACCTGAAACAGGACTGCTGTGGGTGGAGGATATGGATGGATGAACCACCTCTATATAAAATGACAGCTGTTGTGCCACGTATCAGCTGGCAGGGCTGATGCCACCAGGGTTCAGAGTTACAACTGGTAAAATGTTATATTCAAAATATATATAATATCTATATATATATATATATATATATATATATATATATATATATATATATATATATTATATATATATATATATATATCTATATATATACAATTGATAATAAGTCTTATTTAGTTATAAGTTTCTAAAAACAAATATAAATGTCCACAAATTATAGATACAGATATAGATATATACAATAATTATTGTTTTGTTTCACAGCCTCTGACTGATGTGGAGATGTATAAATATACATCTCCACATCAGTCAGAGGCTGTGAAACAAAACAATCCATCTGTACCTCCATCCTTTCTGTCATCTCTACCTCAATCTGTACCTCCATTCGTTCCTCAATCTGTACCTTCTTCTCTACCTCAGTCTGTACCACCATATGTTCCTCTATCTCTACTTCCATCCATACCGCCATCTGTACCTCCATTCATTCCTTCATCTGTACCTCCATCTCTACCTCCATCTCTGCCTCCATCTCTACCTCCATCTATGCCTCCATCTCTACCTCCACCTCTACCTCCATCTCTGCCTCCATCTGTACCTCCACCTCTACCTCCATCTCTACCTCCATCTCTGCCTCCATCTCTACCTCCATCTCTACCTCCATCTCTACCTCCATCTGTACTTCCATCTCTACCTCCATCTGTACCTCCATCTCTACCTCCAGCTGTACCTCCATCTCTGCCTCCATCTCTACCTCCATCTGTACTTCCATCTCTACCTCCATCTCTACCTCCATCTCTACCTCTGTACTTCCATCTCTACCTCCATCTCTACCTCCATCTCTACCTCCAGCTGTACCTCCATCTCTGCCTCCATCTGTACCTCCACCTCTACCTCCATTTGTACCTCCTTCTCTACCTCCATCTGTACCTCCATTTGTACCTCCAATTGTACCTCCATCTCTGCCTCCATCTGTACCTCCACCTCTACCTCCATTTGTACCTCCATCTCTGCCTCCATCTGTACCTCCACCTCTACCTCCAATCTGTACCTCCACCTCTACCTCCATCTGTACCTCCATCTCTGCCTCCATTTGTACCTTCATCTCTGTCTCCATCTCTACCGCCATCTGTACCTCAATTTGTACCTCCATCTGTACATCTATCTGTACCTGCATCTCACCTCCATATCTAGCTCCATTTGTACCCCCATCTCTACCTCATCTGTACCTCTATCTCTACCTCCATCTCTACCTCCAGCTGTACCTCCACCTCTACCTCCATCTGTATCACCATCTGTACCTCCATCTCTACCTCCAGCTGTATCTCCATCTCTGCCTCCACCTCTACCTCCATCTGTATCACCATCTGTACCTCCATCTCTACCTCCAGCTGTATCTCCATCTCTGCCTCCACCTCTACCTCCATCTGTACCTGTACCTCCATCTCTCTCTGCCTCCATCTGCCTCCATCTGTACCTCCACCTCTACCTCCATCTGTCCTCTACCTCCATCTCTACCTCCATTTGTACCTCCATCTCTGCCTCCATCTGTACCTCCACCTCTACCTCCATCTGTACCTCCATCTCTGCCTCCATCTGTACCTCCATTTCTGCCTCCATTTGTACCTTCATCTCTGTCTCCATCTCTACCGCCATCTGTACCTCAATTTGTACCTCCATCTGTACATCTATCTGTACCTGCATCTCACCTCCATATCTAGCTCCATTTGTACCCCCATCTCTACCTCATCTGTACCTCTATCTCTACCTCCATCTCTACCTCCATCTGTACCTCCACCTCTACCTCCATCTGTACCTCACCATCTGTACCTCCTCCATCTCTACCTCTACCTCCAGCTGTATCTCTCCATCTCTGCCTCCACCTCACCTCTACCTGCCTCCATCTGTACCTCCACCTCTACCTCCACCTCTACCCACCTCCATCTGTACCTCCACCTCCATCTGCCTCCATCTGTACCTCCACCTCTACCTCCATCTGTACCTCCATCTCTGCCTCCATTTGTACCTCCATCTCTGCCTCCATCTGTACCTCCACCTCTACCTCCATCTGTACCTCCATCTCTGCCTCCATCTGTACCTCCATTTCTGCCTCCATTTGTACCTTCATCTCTGTCTCCATCTCTACCGCCATCTGTACCTCAATTTGTACCTCCATCTGTACATCTATCTGTACCTGCATCTCACCTCCATATCTAGCTCCATTTGTACCCCCATCTCTACCTCATCTGTACCTCTATCTCTACCTCCATCTGTATCACCATCTGTACCTCAATCTGTATCTCCATTTGTACCTCCATCTCTACCTCATCTGTACTTCCATCTGTACCTCCATCTCTGCCTCCACCTCTACCTCCATCTGTACCTCCATCTCTACCTCCATCTCTACCTCCAGCTGTACCTCCATCTGTACCTCCATCTCTATCTCCATCTCTGCCTCCATCTCTACCTCCCATACCTATACCTCCATCTCTACCTCCAGTTGTACCTCCATCTCTACCTCCATCTCTGCCTCCATCTATACCTCCATCTCTACCTCCAGTTGTACCTCCATCTCTACCTCCATCTCTACCTCCAGCTGTACCTCCATCTGTACCTCCATCTCTACCTCCATCTCTACCTCCAGCTGTACCTCCATCTCTACCTCCATCTCTACCTCCAGCTGTACCTCCATCTCTATCTCCATCTCTGCCTCCATCTCTACCTCCATCTCTACCTCCATCTCTACCATCCTCCTCTCTACCTCCATCTCTGCCTCCATCTCTACCTCCATCTCTACCTCCAGTTGTACCTCCATCTCTACCTCCATCTCTATCTCCATCTCTACCTCCATCTCTACCTCCATCTCTACCTCCAGCTGTACCTCCATCTCTATCTCCATCTCTGCCTCCATCTCTATCATACCTCCATCTATACCTCCATCTCTACCTCCAGCTGTACCTCCATCTCTATCTCCATCTCTGCCTCCATCTCTACCTCCATCTATACCTCCATCTCTACCTCCAGTTGTACCTCCATCTCTACCTCCATCTCTATCTCCATCTCTACCTCCATCTCTATCTCCATCTCTACCTCCATCTCTACCTCCATCTCTACCTCCAGGGTGGTTCCTTACAAGCTGAAGGCTTATCTGACCGTTATATTCGGTCTTTCTGCTTTTACAGGCTTTTTCAGTCCATCAAACTACTACATTTAAAACTCAACAACATTTTTCCAAACTCATCAAACCAGTCTTTAATTAATACACCTGACTTTTGTATCTCAGCATCTGACTAACATTGATATTTTTCACACTTTCAGTTGCCTAGAACATGTAAAATGAAAATGAATAAATGTGTTAGTAATTTGAGCAACTCTATATTTTATTCACTGCCTGTTTGCTTTAAACGGTCAGACTGCTTCTAAATATCACTGAAGCTGTCTGGTAATATGACATTCGACCTGTTAAAGTCTCAGTTACCAGCATGTAATTAGTAGGTTTCTAACCAATCCCTTTCTCATAGATCAAGCATGCAGAGCTGGTAACAGAGGGCATCTGTCATTAACTGATGAGATGACGTACCTTGCACCCCTCTGATCGATGCTTTCAGGTGGATGATTCCTCCTCTTGATGGTGTTTCAATGGTCCAAAGCCTCACATTGGGAGAACTGCATCCTAATAAGCTGCTGAATAATTTCTGTTGCCCCTGCCTCTCATGTGTTATCGCCCCTCTGTTGTTGGACTGGCCCCTCCTCACCCAACAACAGGACTCATTTACTGGGCCAAACAGCAGATAAAGCCTCACCAAATATGCAGGCAGCGCTGCGATTTAGCCTCTATGAAACATTTGAATTAATCAGAAACAGAACAGTGAGGAAAAAAAACTGCAGACAGCATGAAGACAACTCATGTTTTGTCTCATAAACTCTTGGATTTTATAAACCAGTGCCTCCATACATCCCCACAACAATTTAGAAGGGTTTTTGGTGCTGGGGAGCTCCAGCTGTTGGGGACAGTTCAGGACTGCAGACAGCTCAGTCTGGTAACTTCACCCTCCTGCTACCTCAGTCAAGACTTCCTTTGCAGAATGTGGTTTTGCATCATCTTACATGGATGCAAGACCACATTCTGAGATACATGGATGTCCCTGGAAAAGGTCTGCTCTTGAAAGCAGCATACATGGCTAAATGACCTGGCATGACCCTGTGCATCACAGGGTCTGGCATTTTGATTCGCTGCTGATAACACTTAAGCTTTTATGTGTTTCGGTGAAATACTTGACTGTGATCAGTCACTCAGCTGCTGATCAGACCCTTTTCTTTCCCATGCGTGTCCCCAGTGTTGTACCTGAACGCGTTCATTGAACCAAAGTTCACCAACGAGTTCATATTTTGTGCGAACGTGAACTGAGCGCGCTCTCTTTCTCCTTCACCAGCGGGGGGCGTGAACGAGTTCATTTGTGCAGTTGTGAACGACGCTCTTTCAAAGTTCACGCATGGTCAAAACCGTTCCAGGATTCCAGCGAACCCCATTTAAAATCCACCACAAACGAGCCTGATATGTATCTGAGGGAAGCGATCAAACATGGCAACCCAGCTGTCACGCTAACAATTGCGTCATCAAATGTTTAAAACAATCATGGAGGAAGATGAGAGCTGCAGTTACCCAGAGCTGGAGGAGACCCCCGACTGCTGGGGGGGATTGAAATATTGAAATGGGGGAAAAAACATTTGCACCTTAAGGACCTGTTTTTGTCTTATAATAAAGACCATTTGGCAGCAGGTTTTTACTCATATTTTTAATCTACTGTAGAGCAGTGATTCCCAAATTGTGGGGCGCGGCCACCTGATGGGCCGTCGAGGTACTACAAGTGAGCCGTGAGAGGTCATTAAAAACTAAACAAATGTGTTTTAAATCCTCAATCTTTTTTAAATATGTTTTTAATTACTATAAAATATTCATGACATGATTAAAAAACAAACCAGTTAAGTGTTATTCTACTGTCATCTTAACTTAATATGACAAGTGTCACCTTATTTGTTGACCCCTTACATTAATATCAGATCATGGTTCCTGGTCCTGAATGTTGATCACAGTTGTGATTAAAGGTTTCGTTGGACTGCAGAGATTTTTCACATTTCAAATCGGGCCTTGGTATTCTGAAGTTTGGGAATGTCTGCTGTAGAGAGAAACTGAAACGGAAATGACAGTTTTACATGGACTGTTCCTTCAATGCTAATGTGAACCCTGGTTGGTTAAGATTCTGAATTGGACCAATAGTTTTGGAAAGATAAAATGGATAAAATAATTGCCGTTTGTGGTGGGGTAGAATATGGGCAGTGGTAACCATTTTGACAAATAACTGCTCGCAGCAACATTAAAAAATAATTTTTTAAAAATGAACTAAAAATGAACTATTTAGTTCATTTTTTGAAATGGTGAACTGAACAAGTTCATTTTAATTTCTGTGAACTATGAACTGAACTAGTTTGTGTAGAAAGTGAACTTGCTCAACACTGTGTGTCCCACCAGCTGAGAAAACACCTGTGAGATTAGAGAGCATGCCTGTGTGCAGCCACACCTGCATCAGCTGTACAATGACGTCCAAAAGCATCAGCTCAGTGCTGAACACAGAGAAACCTGAGCTGGTTTCATACCTCCACCTCCACACAGCTGTCCCGCACCACCACCTCGGACCGGCGACGGAGTAGCGTGCGGCGCTGAAACAATACCGAGCGTCGGATAATATCGCTGCACATTCCTGGAGATGAAGGACTTCCAGGAGAAACAGCGGAGCAGCTTTACCTGCTGAGTGAAGACAGATCTGTTTTCACGTCTCCTCCCTGGATCAACACCTTCGTTTCCCTCCTTGATACTTGATATGTGAGCTTTTGTGTGGTTCCTACAGGACGTTCTGAAGGAAGCTGATCTTTGATGAATCACAACTGCTGGGAAACTTACCGGCTGCACCTCCATGAACCTAACCAGACCGTGGAGCAGAGCTCGGACCTGTGACGCAGGTGCAGGTTGGACCTGTGAAGGAAGTGCAGGTCTGACCTGTGAAGGAGGTGCAGGGCTGACCTGTGAAGCAGGTGCAGGTCTGACCTGTGAAGCAGGTGCAGGTCTGACCTGTGAAGGCAGGTGCAGGTCTGACCTGTGAAGGAGGTGCAGGTCTGACCTGTGACGCAGGTGCAGGTCGGACCTGTGACGCAGGTGCAGGTCTGACCTGTGAAGGAAGTGCAGGTCTGACCTGTGAAGGAGGTGCAGGTCGGACCTGTGAAGGAAGTGCAGGTCTGACCTGTGAAGGAAGTGCAGGTCTGACCTGTGAAGGAGGTGCAGGTCGGACCTGTGACGCAGGTGCAGGTCTGACCTGTGAAGGAAGTGCAGGTCTGACCTGTGAAGGAGGTGCAGGTCTGACCTGTGAAGCAGGTGCAGGTCTGACCTGTGAAGGAGGTGCAGGTCTGACCTGTGACGCAGGTGGACAGGTGACTCCAGCCCAGCGGGCCTCTGACTCTACAGAGCAGAGCAGCTGTGGAGCAGAAGCAGCCGTCTCCCTCCAGAGAGTCACAACTGTGTGATGTGAGACAACAGACACAACAAAGAATTTGAGATTTTTAAGAAATAAAATCATAATTGAATAAAGTAATTTTTATTCATTTCATTCATTCACAATGTGCAATTCTGAAAAGGTTTATTTTTAAAAGTTAAAAAAAAAAAATAACTGTGTTAAGTTAGAAAGTCAAGATTTTGTGAAATTTGTGACTTTTGGACAAAATGTCACGATTATAGAACATAAAGCTGCAATTTACAAAATTTGCAGCTTTGCAGCAAAGTCATCATTTTGTATCAAAAAGTAAAAAAAAAAAAAAAAATCCTAAAAAGTTGCAGTTTTGTGAAATTTGTGATTTTACAGCGAAAGTTCTTGATTTTAGGACAATTTTTCACAATTTTATGACAAAGTCATGAATTTATGTTAAAAAGATGCAGTTTGGCAAAAGCTGATACTTTCCAACAAAAAACAGCAATTTTGAAAAAAAAGATGCAACATTGTGAAAGTAGTTTTGTCTGTATTGTATTATATTATTAAAATTATTAGGGCTGGGCAAGTTAACGCGTTATTATCGCGTTAACTCATTAATTTCTTAACGCCGACATTTATTTTATCGCGCGTTAACGCATGTTGTTCACATGCTTTTGTTTTGAAAAGTCTGTTACTGGCTGCTGCAGAACCGGAAGATAATTGGCAGGTAAACATAAGAAAAAGCTAAAACAGACATGGAGAACGGTAAAAATCTGTGAACTTTACAGTTCAGGTAGCAACTCAGGTAGCAATATTAACAATTCTGTCTGGAAAAAAAATTCAGGACTGCAACAAAACTATCGCATCATTCCTCCATGTTCCATCAGATCTGCTCCATGTGTTCACTGTCCTGCTGTTCTCTAGCTGGTTACTGCAGTGCAGCTCCATCTAGTGGCACAGATGTGTAATGACAACAGAAAGTCTGTTCCTTGATTATAAAACAAATTCAGTTCTGTGGCCCGTTTTTTTTTAATTTTGCATTTTTGATCCAAGTCTAAAATTGAAATATAAAAAAAATAGGAATTTTTTCATTTTTTAATGTTAGATTTAAAAATGAAAAACGTAATAAAATGTCACTTTTGTTTTTTTATTTTTATTTTTGATTGACACTTGAAAATGGAAAGAATGAATGATACACAGATTGGTAAAGTTACTGAATCCGTGTATGATTCGTTCTTTCCATTTTCAACTGTCAATCAAAAATTAAAAAAGGAAAAAGGGGCGTTTTATGTCGTTTTTCGTTTTTGAATCCAACATAAAAAAACAAAAAATGCCCGGTTTTTCGTATTTCAATTTTAGACTAGGATCAAAAATACGAAATAAAAAAATGGGCCACGGGACCGAATTTGTTTTTAATATTTTAACTGGTCCCGTTTACGTGACCCGGAAGTGGTTTTGTGCTGCATTTCCGGTAGCATGGCGGCGCTAGAATCAAATACTAGTTTGATCAAGGACTTATTCAGCAGCGGTTTGACACACGCTGAAATATCCTGTATGTTGCAGCAGATGAGTATCCTGTAGTGATGGTGAGATGAAGCCTCATGAGGCACCGAACCATTTGAGCCGATCGGTTTCAGAAAAGGTTCATTACTAGAAGCTTCATCTGCACACGACACCACCTACTGGTCGAGTGTATAATCACAGGCAGTTGGACCTCAATCATAGCTGTTTGTGGCGCATTGAATATTTGTCTGTCATGGCCCTTGGGAATGATTCTGAATTACAAAGAACATCAATGACTATGAATTACAAAGAATGCATGACCAAATAAATTCTCTACATACATTATCACATATGTGTATAATAAAATATGCCATGGATGTATTCTCTGTGTGTATAGTTTCCCAGTATGGAAGTATCATATGTGGCAGGTTGTGTAATGTTTTTTTTTCTTTTTTGTCACTTTAAAAGAAATAGCGTGGGCCTGAACATGCAGAGGACAGTGAAAGTGCTGGTCAAACTAGGAAGATGGAACTGAATATGTTTGTGTAACTTGAACAATGATGTACAGGACAGGGAAAACTTGTCATTTTTTTATTAAGAAGTAACAATCTCTCAACAGGTTTTCAGCGATTCCTCTTTTTTTTTTTTTACACAACCTCTCTGGCCTTTCACATGGTACAGAAGATGTTGTTGTGCACAAAGGCGCAAATAATATTTTCAAAAGTAGGTTGTCTGATAATCGAGGTCAAAACTTTTCTACTGTCATTACACATCTGCGCCACAAGATGGCGCTGCACCGACGTAAACAGTAGGTGAATGGAGCGTCACAGTGAACAGATGTAACAGATCTAATGATAAATGGAGTAAGCATGCGACAGACTTTTTTTAATACATTCTAGAAGAGCTTTATACAGTAATTTTTTAATGTCTACCCAAAAATGTTTTAGGAATTCGGACGTTAAACCGTCAATCCCTGGTGATTTACTGTTTTTCATTTGTTTTAGTGCATTTTCAATTTCTGTTATATTTAATTCTTCTTCAAGTATATGTTTGTCTTCTGCATCCAGTTTTTTAATGTCATCATTGATGCTTTCAAATAGAATGTCACATTCTGATTTATTAAATTTTGACTTATATAAGTTACTATAGAAGAGACAAATTTCTTCCTGGATTAATTTCTGATCTTTTAATACAACTTCATCTTTTGTCATAAGCTTATTTATTTTCCTCTTAGCCTGTCTTTGTTTTTCGAGTCCAAAGAAATATGCTGAACTCTTTTCACCCTTTTCGATCCATCTAGCTCTTGAACGAATATAAGCTCCATTTGCTTTTGCTGTGTAAATGTCATCTAACTGGGAGTGTAGTTACTTTATTTCAGTTTCGTCTTCTAAGGATATTTGAGAATTGTTTGTTAAAGAGTTGATTTTATCAATTCAATCCTTTTGCTTTTGTTTCTTTATGTGTGACAGTTGTTTGCCTGTGTTGATTGCTATACGTTTGGCCTCAAATTTAAACCATTCCCATTTATTAGTATCACTCATGTCTAATTTCTCAACCTCCAAAATAAGAGATTTCACCTGATCACAGAAACCAACATTCTGCAATAAATTATTATTAAACTTCCAAATATTTGGAGAATTCTGATGTTGCTTGGATGTTACTAAGTTTAGACTTATCATGCAGTGGTCTGTGAGTGGAGAAGGTGAAATGTCACAATTTGAAATATCGTTGCATAGCTCGCTTGAAATCAGCCAGTAATCTAGTCTAGAGCACTGACCGTTTCCTGCAGAGTTATACCAAGTAAACTGAACAGATGTTGGATTTAACGTTCTCCAATAATCAGTTATGCATGTTCGTTAGCATTTGAGTTTTAGCCGCTTTGCTAGCGTTAGCCATCTCGTTGAAAAAACTTGGAGAAAAAAGTGGTCTGTCTCGGAAAAAAAAAACAAAGCTCCGTGGGGCTCAGTAGTTACATGTGTTTTTTTCTGTGTAGCTGGTTGTCTTTTCTACTGAAGGTCAGCTTATTAAGGACGGTTTCAAAACTTATTTGCAGAGCCTGCAGAAAGCGCAACCGCTCACTCCGCCATTTTCCCGGAAGTCGGACTGAGCATGCTTCTGTCTGGCTGCTGAGCATGCTCAGTCTGTAAAGTCTGGAGCATCTCAGCTGCTGAGCATGCTCTGAGCATGCTCATTTGTCTGAGCATGCTCAGTCTGTAAAGCTGTTTGAGCATGCTCAGTCTGTAAGGCTGACTGAGCATGCTCAGTCTGTAAGACTGTCTGAGCATGCTCAGTCTGTAAGGCTGACTGAGCATGCTCAGTCTGTAAGACTGTCTGAGCATGTTCAGTCTGTAAGGCTAACTGAGCATCCTCAGTGTGTAAAGCTGTTTGAGCATGCTCAGTCTGTAAGGCTGACTGAGCATGCTCAGTCTGTAAGACTGTCTGAGCATGCTCAGTGTGTAAGGCTGACTGAGCATGCTCAGTGTGTAAGGCTGTCTGAGCATGCTCAGTCTGTAAAGCTGTTTGAGCATGCTCAGTCTGTAAGGCTGACTGAGGATGCTCAGTCTGTAAGGCTAACTGAGCATGCTCAGTCTGAGCATGCTTAGTTGTCTGAGCATGCTCAGTCTGTAAGGCTAACTGAGCATGCTCAGTCTGAGCATGCTTAGTTGTCTGAGCATGCTCAGTCTGTAAGGCTGACTGAGGATGCTCAGTCTGTAAGGCTAACTGAGCATGCTCAGTCTGAACATGCTTAGTTGTCTGAGCATGCTCAGTCTGTAAGGCTAACTGAGCATGCTCAGTCTGAGCATGCTTAGTTGTCTGAGCATGCTCAGTCTGTAAGGCTGACTGAGCATGCTCAGTCTGTAAGGCTGACTGAGCATGCCCAGTCTGTAAGGCTGTCTGAGCATATTCAGTCTGTAAGGCTGACTGAGGATGCTCAGTCTGTAAGGCTAACTGAGCATGCTAGGTCTGACCATGCTTAGTTGTCTGAGCATGCTCAGTCTGTAAGGCTGACTGAGCATGCTCAGTCTGTAAGGCTGTCTGAGCATATTCAGTCTGTAAGGCTGACTGAGCATGCTCAGTTGTCTGAGCACGCTCAGTCTTTAAGGATGTCTGAGCATTCTCAGTCTGAGCATGCTTAGTTGTCTGAGCATGCTCAGTCTGTAAGGCTGACTGAGCATGCTCAGTCTGTAAGGCTGTCTGAGCATGCTCAGTCTGTAAGGCTGACTGAGCATGCTCAGTCTGTAAGGCTGACTGAGCATGCTCAGTCTGTAAGCTGACTGAGCATGCTCAGTCTGTAAGGCTGTCTGAGCATGCTCAGTCTGTAAGGCTGTCTGAGCATGCTCAGTCTGTAAGGCTGTCTGAGCATGCTCAGTCATGTCAGTCTGTAAGGCTGAGCTGCAGTCATGCTCAGCTTTGTCTGAGCACGCTCAGTCTTTAAGGATGTCTGAGCATTCTCAGTCTGAGCATGCTTAGTTGTCTGAGCATGCTCAGTCTGTAAGGCTGACTGAGCATGCTCAGTCTGTAAAGCTGTTTGAGCATGCTCAGTCTGTAAGGCTGTCTGAGCATGCTCAGTCTGTAAGGCTAACTGAGCATGCTCAGTCTGTAAGGCTACCTGAGCATGCTTAGTTGTCTGAGCATGCTCAGTGTGTAAAGCTGTCTGAGCATGCTCAGTCTGTAAAGCTGTTTGAGCATGCTCAGTCTGTAAGGCTGACTGAGGATGCTCAGTCTGTAAGGCTAACTGAGCATGCTAGGTCTGACCATGCTTAGTTGTCTGAGCATGCTCAGTCTGTAAGGCTGACTGAGCATGCTCAGTCTGTAAGGCTGTCTGAGCATGCTCAGTCTGTAAGGCTGACTGAGCATGCTCAGTCTGTAAGGCTGTCTGAGCATGCTCAGTGTGTAAGGCTGTCTGAGCATGTCAGTCTGTAAGCATGCTCAGTGTGTAAGGCTGTCTGAGCATGCTCAGTCTGTAAGGCTAACTGAGCATGCTCAGTGTGTAAGGCTCTTTGAGCATGCTCAGTCTGTAAGGCATACTGAGCATGCTCAGTCTGAAAGGCTGACTGAGCATGCTCAGTCTGTAAGGCTGTCTGAGCATGCTCAGTGTGTAAGGCTGTCTGAGCATGCTCAGTCTGTAAGGCTAACTGAGCGTAAGGCTGTCTGAGCATGCTCAGTCTGTAAGGCTAACTGACCATGCTCAGTCTGTAAGGCTGTCTGAGCATGCTCAGTCTGTAAGGCTGTCTGAGCATGCTCAGTGTGTAAGGCTGACTGAGCATGCTCAGTCTGTAAGGCTAACTGAGCAGAATCAGTCTGTAAAGCTGTCTGAGCATGCTCAGTGTGTAAGGCTGTCTGAGCATGCTCAGTGTGTAAAGCTGACTGAGCACCCCCAGTCTGTAAGGCTGACTGAGCATGCTCAGTCTGTAAGGCTAACTGAGCAGAATCAGTCTGTAAAGCTGTCTGAGCATGCTCAGTGTGTAAGGCTGTCTGAGCATGCTCAGTCTGTAAGGCTGACTGAGCATGCTCAGTCTTTAAGGCTGTCTGAGCATGCTCAGTCTGTAAGGCTGTCTGAGCATGCTCAGTGTGTAAAGCTGTCTGAGCATGCTCAGTCTGTAAGGACTGAGCATGCTCAGTCAGGCTTCTGACTGAGCATGCTCAGCTCTGAGCATGCTCAGTCTAAAAGGCTGACTGAGCATGCTCAGTCTGTAAGGCTGACTGAGCATGCTCAGTCTGTAAGGCTGTCTGAGCATGCTCAGTGTGTAAGGCTGTCTGAGCATGCTCAGTGTAAGGCTGTCTGAGCATGCTCAGTCTAAGGCTGACTGAGCATGCTCAGTCTGTAAGGCTGTCTGAGCATGCTCAGTCTGTAAGGCTGTCTGAGCATGCTCAGTGTGTAAGGCTGTCTGAGCATGCTCAGTCTGTAAGGCTAACTGAGCGTAAGGCTGTCTGAGCATGCTCAGTCTGTAAGGCTAACTGAGCGTAAGGCTGTCTGAGCATGCTCAGTCTGTAAGGCTGTCTGAGCATGCTCAGTGTAAGGCTGTCTGAGCATGCTCAGTCTGTAAGGCTGTCTGAGCATGCTCAGTCTGTAAGGCTGTCTGAGCATGCTCAGTGTGTAAGGCTGTCTGAGCATGCTCAGTGTGTAAGGCTGTCTGAGCATGCTCAGTGTGCAAGGCTGTCTGAGCATGCTCAGTCTGTAAGGCTGTCTGAGCATGCTCAGTCTGTAAGGCTGTCTGAGCATGCTCAGTCTGTAAGGCTGTCTGAGCATGCTCAGTCTGTAAGGCTAACTGAGCATGCTCAGTGTGTAAGGCTGTCTGAGCATGCTCAGTCTGTAAGGCTATCTGAGCATGCTCAGTGTGTAAGGCTGTCTGAGCATGCTCAGTCTGTAAGGCTGACTGAGCATGCTCAGTCTGTAAGGCTGTCTGAGCATGCTCAGTGTAAGGCTGTCTGAGCATGCTCAGTCTGTAAGGCTGTCTGAGCATGCTCAGTCTGTAAGGCAACTGAGCATGCTCAGTCTGTAAGGCTGTCTGAGCATGCTCAGTGTGTAAGGCTGTCTGAGCATGCTCAGTCTGTAAGGCTAACTGAGCATGCTCAGTGTGTAAGGCTGTCTGAGCATGCTCAGTGTGTAAGGCTGTCTGAGCAGGCTGTCTGAGCATGCTCAGTGTGTAAGGCTGACTGAGCATGCTCAGTCTGTAAGGTCTGACTGAGCATGCTCAGTGTGTAAGGCTGACTGAGCATGCTCAGTGTGTAAGGCTGTCTCTGAGCAATGCTCAGTCTGTGTAAGGCTGTCTGAGCATGCTCAGTCTGTAAGGCTGTCTGAGCATGCTCAGTCTGTAAGGCTGACTGAGCATGCTCAGTGTGTAAGGCTGTCTGAGCATGCTCAGTGTGTAAGGCTGTCTGAGCATGCTCAGTCTGTAAGGCTAACTGAGCATGCTCAGTGTGTAAGGCTGTCTGAGCATGCTCAGTCTGTAAGGCTAACTGAGCATGCTCAGTGTGTAAGGCTAACTGAGCATGCTCAGTGTGTAAGGCTGTCTGAGCATGCTCAGCTGTAGGGCTCTGAGCATGCTCAGTGTGTAAGGCTGTCTGAGCATGCTCAGTCAGGCTGTCTGAGCATGCTCAGTCTGTAAGGCTGAGCATGCTCAGTCTGTAAGGCTAACTGAGCATGCTCAGTTGCCTTACAGGCTGAGCATGCTCAGTGTGCCTGTAAGGCTGTCTGAGCATGCTCAGTCTGTAAGGCTGACTGAGCATGCTCAGTCTGTAAGGCTGTCTGAGCATGCTCAGTGTGTAAGGCTGTCTGAGCATGCTCAGTCTGTAAGGCTGACTGAGCATGCTCAGTCTGTAAGGCAACTGAGCATGCTCAGTCAGCTGTCTGTAACTGAGCATGCTCAGTCTGTAAGGCTGTCTGAGCATGCTCAGTGTGTAAGGCTGTCTCATGTGTGTAAGGCTGTCTGAGCATGCTCAGTCTGTAAGGCTAACTGAGCATGCTCAGTGTGTAAGGCTGTCTGAGCATGCTGTAAGGCTAACTGAGCATGCTCAGTGTAAGGCTGTCTGAGCATGCTCAGTGTGTAAGGCTGTCTGAGCATGCTCAGTGTGTAAGGCTGTCTGAGCATGCTCAGTGTGCAAGGCTGTCTGAGCATGCTCAGTCTGTAAGGCTGACTGAGCATGCTCAGTCTGTAAGGCTGTCTGAGCATGCTCAGTGTGTAAGGCTGTCTGAGCATGCTCAGTCTGTAAGGCTGTAACTGAGCATGCTCAGTGTGTAAGGCTGTCTGAGCATGCTCAGTCTGTTAAGGCTAACTGAGCATGCTCAGTCTGTAAGGCTGTCTGAGCATGCTCAGTGGTCTGAGCATGCTGTCAGGCTGTAAGGCTGCTGAGCATGCTCAGTGTGTAAGGCTGTCTGAGCATGCTCAGTCTGTAAGGCTAACTGAGCATGCTCAGTCTGTAAGGCTGTCTGAGCATGCTCAGTGTGTAAGGCTGTCTGAGCATGCTCAGTGTGTAAGGCTGTCTGAGCATGCTCAGTGTGTAAGGCTGTCTGAGCATGCTCAGTGTGTAAGGCTGTCTGAGCATGCTCAGTCTGTAAGGCTGTCTGAGCATGCTCAGTGTGTAAGGCTGACTGAGCATGCTCAGTGTGTAAGGCTGTCTGAGCATCAGTCTGTAAGGCTGTCTGAGCATGCTCCTGTAAGGCTGTCTGAGCATGCTCAGTCTGTAAGGCTGTCTGAGCATGCTCAGTGTGTAAGGCTGTCTGTCTGAGCATGCTCAGTCTGTAAGGCTAACTGAGCATGCTCAGTGTGTAAGGCTATCTGAGCATGCTCAGTGTGTAAGGCTGTCTGAGCATGCTCAGTGTGTAAGGCTAACTGAGCATGCTCAGTCTGGTAAGGCTGTCTGAGCATGCTCAGTGTGTAAGGCTGTCTGAGCATGCTCAGTCTGTAAGGCTAACTGAGCATGCTCAGTGTAAGGCTGTCTGAGCATGCTCAGTGTCTGTAAGGCTGTCTGAGCATGCTCAGTGCTCATGCTCAGTCTGAAGCTGCTGCTGTCAGTGTAAGGCTGTCTGAGCATGCTCAGTCTGTAAGGCTGTCTGAGCATGCTCAGTCTGTGAAGGCTGTCTGAGCATGCTCAGTCTGTAAGGCTAACTGAGCATGCTCAGTGTGTAAGGCTGTCTGAGCATGCTCAGTGTGTAAGGCTGTCTGAGCATGCTCAGTCTGTAAGGCTAACTGAGCATGCTCAGTGTGTAAGGCTGTCTGAGCATGCTCATGTAAGGCTAACTGAGGCTCAGTGTGTGCTGTCTGAGCATGCTCAGTGTGTAAGGCTGTCTGAGCATGCTCAGTCTGTAGCTGCTGAGCATCAGTGTGCAAGGCTGTTGAGCATGCTCAGTGTGTAAGGCTGTCTGAGCATGCTCAGTCTGTAAGGCTGTGAGCATGCTCAAGCTGTCTGAGCATGCTCAGGTGTCTGAGCATGCTCAGTCTGTAAGGCTGCTGAGCATGCTCAGTCTGTAAGGCTAACTGAGCATGCTCAGTGTGTAAGGCTGTCTGAGCATGCTCAGTCAGGTCTGTGTGTAAGGCTGTCTGAGCATGCTCAGTAAGGCTGAGAGCATGCTCAGTGTAAGGTCTGAGGCTCTGAGCATGCTCAGTGTAAGGCTGTCTGAGCATGCTCAGTGTGTAAGGCTGCTGTCTGAGCATGCTCAGTCTGTGCTGAGCATGTCTAAGGCTCTGAGCATGCTCATGTCAGTTGTAAGGTCTGAGCAGGCTCAGTGTGTAAGGCTGTCTGAGCATGCTCAGTCTGTAAGGCTGAACTGAGCATGCTCAGTGTGTAAGGCTGTCTGAGCATGCTCAGTCTGTAAGCATGTGTAACTGAGCATGCTCAGTGTGTAAGGCTGTCTGAGCATGCTCAGTGTGTAAGGCTGTCTGAGCATGCTCAGTGTGTAAGGCTGTCTGAGCATGCTCAGCTGAGGGCTGAATGCTCAGTTGTCAGCTGCTGCTCAGTAAGTGCTGAGCATGCTCAGTTGTCTGAGCATGCTCATGTCTGTAAGGCTGTCTGAGCATGCTCAGTCTGTAAGGTCTGAGCATGCTCAGTCTGTAAGGCTGTCTGCTGAGCTGTCTGCTCAGTGAGTGTGTAAGGCTGTCTGAGCATGCTCAGTGTGCAAGGTCTGCTTGTCTGTAACTGTCTGAGCATGCTCAGTCTGTAAGGTCTGAGCATGCTCAGTCTGTAAGGCTGTCTGATGCTCATGCTCAGTGTGTGTAAGGCTGACTGAGCATGCTCAGTGTGTAAGGCTGTCTGAGCATGCTCTGCGCATGCAGTGTGTAAGGCTGTCTGAGCATGCTCAGTCAGGCTGTAAAGGCTGTCTGAGCATGCTCAGTGTGTAAGGCTGCTGAGCATGCTCTCTGAAGGCTGCTCAGTGTGCAAGGCTGTCTGAGCATGCTCAGTGTGTAAGGCTGTTCTGAGGCTGCTGAGTCATGCTCAGTCTGTAAGGCTGACTGAGCATGCTCAGTCTGTAAGGCTACTGAGCATGCTCAGTGTGTAAGCATGTCTGAGCATGCTCATGTGTAAGGCTGTCTGAGCATGCTCAGGTGTGTGAAGGCTCTGTAAGGCTGTCTGAGCATGCTCAGTGTGTAAGGCTGTCTGAGCATGCTCAGTGTGCAAGGTGTCTGAGCATGCTCAGTCAGTGTGTAAGGCTAACTGAGCATGCTCAGCATGCTCTGTAAGGCTGTCTGAGCAGCTCAGTCTGTAAGGCGTCTGAGCATGCTCAGTCTGTAAGGCTGTCTGAGCATGCTCAGTGTGTGTAAGGCTGTCTGAGCATGCTCAGTCTGTAAGGTCTGTCTGAGCATGCTCAGTGTGTAAGGCTGTCTGAGCATGCTGAGCATGTCTGTAAGGCTTCTGAGCATGCTCAGTCTGTAAGGCTGTCTGAGCATGCTCAGTCTTAAGGCTAACTGAGCATGCTCAGTGTGTAAGGCTGTCTGAGCATGCTCATGTGTAAGGCTGTGTGTCTGAGCATGCTCAGTGTGTAAGGCTGTCTGAGCATGCTCAGTGTGCAAGCTGTCTGAGCATGCTCAGTAAGGCTGACTGAGCATGCTCAGTCTGTAATCCTGAGCATGTCAGTCTGTAAGGCTGATGAGCATGCTCAGTCTGTAAGGCTAACTGAGCATGCTCAGTCTGTAAGGCTGTCTGAGCATGCTCAGTCTGTAAGGCTGAGCATGCTCAGTGTGTAAGGCTGTCTGAGCATGCTCCTGTGTAAGGCTGTCTGAGCATGCTCAGCTGTGCAAGGCTGTCTGAGCATGCTCAGTCTGAATGAGCAATGCTCACATTTTAACTTTACTTATGATATACATCATGTCGATTTCCAACATAAACACCAGGGATAAACTTGAGTTAAACGTATAGGAAGAACAGAGAAACGATAGAAGAGTAGAGGTAACCTAGTGGACAAGAATGAGTGGAGTAGACTTGTTATGTACTAAAGGAAAAAAAATCTTGAGACTGTACTCATTTATTGAAAAGAGGGCAGTAGGCCTATTGGAAAAAAAAAAGAAAGAAAGAAAGAAAGAAAACAAACAAGATTTGACGGATTTGAGAGATGATAAAACAGTTTCCACTTTCCAGTCATTTTCTATGCAAGTATAAAGAGGATAAGAAAAAAAAACAGTACTGTAAAAGAAGAAAACTGATACAATTTTTTGTCATTTGCTGCTAGTTCTAATCTACTGTATTGAAAAGAGTGTAAGAGTAAACACTACAGTGTTGTTGAAAAGGAAATGGCTGGATTTGTGTAAAAGACAATAATAAAAATAAACACAATACAGTGATTCCTTACCAATTTGCGCTTTACGTTCCACGGTTTTGGTTATTCATAGATTTTTCAGAAATACATAATATAATAAAAAATCAAGAAAAAAATCACAGCAACATCACAGGATGTTGTGCACGTTCTCTCACTGCGAAGAAATGTTGTGAGCCAGCTTGGCTCCTTTAAGAAGGTGGCCTTATGGGTAATGTAGTGTGTGTGTGTCATGGGACGGTCATGGGAGGGTTAGATGAAAAGTGTAGTGAGCATCAACCGACGGGAGCCCAACAATACAACCTGTGTGATGTCACAAGTTCCTGCAGTGCCAGAATAAAGTTCCCGTTCCATGCAGAGAAAACCAGACTGTTTCTTTTGTTGTTGTTAGCGTGTTAGCCGCTAATTACGAGCCAAAAATAGCACAATACCAGCGGTTTGTTTACTACGGTTCAGAGACCAGAGGCTGTGAAGGAAACAGAAAGACCACAGCTGAGCCTTTGTCTTGTTTCGCTGCAGTGCCTTGATACTTTTTGGGGGGTTTTTGTGGTCAAAAAAAAAAAAAAAAAGGACAACAGTGCAAATACTTCTGCGGCCTTATGCGCTCAGATAATAATTCCTGCTTACGAAGACTCCTCGCTGAGTCCAGATAACCCAGAAATGTCTGAGCAGCATCCGTGAGGGAAGGAGCTGCACAACCATCCCCTTCAGCGTCGGTCCTGCCTGCCGCTGTGCGCTCTCGTTAACGCGCCACATTCAGGAGTTATTAGCGCAGTTAGTCCGTCCCCTGCAGGTCACGCGGCGGAGGAAAAACGCATGCATGTAAAAAATCTGCACGCGTTAATTGATGAGCCGCGCGTGCGGATCATTAAGACATTAACACGAGCACCAGGGGCCGTCATCTGCACGCGCGTTGACACATTATCACTGTATTGCGCTCGTGCATGTCGCATTTGTCGGAGCCGTCCAGGCAGGATGACGTCAGCGGTGTTTCTGTGGTCAGTGATTTTAATCCAGGCTGAAATGCATCTGTCTGGGTTGCCCGAATCTTCAGGGTCTTCCAGTCACAAGTGTCCTTTTTTTTATTATTATTATTATTATTATTATTATTATTATTATTCCTGTTTGCTCCACCGTCACCATGGCAACGCGGCTCATCACAGCACGGCCCTGTGGGATGTGTGACTAAGTTTTTTAGGCCTGTAGTCAATCAGTATTTGTACGGCGGCCCAACTCGCATCGAAGCAGACGAAGCACTGAGTGCTTTTTTTTTTTTTTTTTTTTTTTTTTTTAATTTCATAAAAAATGGAGGAGGCAGCCGGCGCTGCAGGGAGTCTCCCGGTGGACGTTCTCCACAGTACGAGGCTGCAGATGAAAAATGAGCCCTGCCCGGAGCTGCAGCGGAGGAGAAAGCTGGATTTAAATGAGATGTTTCACGTTTCACGTTGAGGCCTGTCTGAAAAATCACGTCTTTGCTTTACATTTGACGCATACGAATTCCAGCTTTCCTCTAATTGCTGCACACGTTTCTTAAATTGGAGCCTGTTTTTGAGCTTCTCGTTTTTGTTTTTTTTTTTCTTTCCTGCGCCTGTTTACTGGTTTCTATTTTTAGAGCTGCAGGAGCGAGCGCCATTGCTGCCAGGCCGCTCTAACTGAGGTTGTCTCCGTGTCTCCTGCAGGCGTCTGTCTTCGCTGAGGCCTTCCCGCCGCTGCCCGGCCCGTCCGCAGGCGACTCCTCCGGCCTCGACGCCGTTCCCACGCTGACGCAGCTCCTCAGAGGCGGAGCCAGCCAGGACCAGGGGTAGGCCCCGCCTCCGCGTCACCGTAAACCGGGTCGACCCGCTGCGCGCTCTGCCGCTGCTGTGGACGCATTCCTCCATGAGCTTGTAATCAGAATATGTTCCCCGTCTGAGGTGCAGATTAACTGTGGCGCTCACATGACAGGAAGGTAGCGTGACGACGGCTTAAGACGCCGCTCTGCTGCAGCCGATCCTCCAGAGGAGGGAAAGGAACCGAGTCGGGAGGACAGCTTCTGCGTGCGGCAACGCTACAACACCTCCATAATGAGCCAACCAGTGATGCGCAAATAATAGCTGGAAAGATGCAGTCGTGCAAAGCGTCATCTAAACTGAAAAATAAAAAATAAAAAGAACAACAGTGATTCCCAAAGTGTGGGCCGCGGCCCCCTGGTGGGCCGTTACGGTACTGCAGGCTGGGCCGTGAGAGGTCATTAAAATTAAACAAATGTGTTTTAAATCCTTGATCTTTT
>JAGFBZ010000679.1:0-35583 GCA_018398805.1 Hirundichthys speculiger | reverse complement strand
TATGGCAAGCCAGAAGGGCCATATATCGCCACAATAATGGCGCGTGTCTTATAAAACGCCGTTAAAAGCGGCGTTTTTGAAGGGAAAACGCCGCTTTTGACGCCGTTTTATACGCCAAAAACGGCGCAAAAGACGCCGTTTCCTTGATCTTCGCTAAACGCCGTAAAAAACGGCGTTTTTTCTGGTCCTTGAACGCGCGCTTTTGACGCGCGTCTATAGAACGCGCGTCAAAAGCGGCGTTTTCGCGTGTTTGAACGCGCGTCAAAAACGGCGTTTTTGTGCAAGTACAACGCGCGTCAAAAACGGCGTTTTGTTGTATTATAATTATCCCTGCCCCTTATGTTTCACAGCCACTAAAATTGAACCTTGATGATCCAATCGGCGAAGAGTAAGAGCAGACCACATAAATCCATCTCTGATCTCGTTTGCTGCAGGATTGTATGCATTGTCCTAATAAACATATTCCATGAGCTTGTCAAGCTGCCTGCTAGTGTATATATCTGGATAATAGTACTATGTCCATTTCCTCTGAGTTAACTTACAGAAACAAAGTTTACAAACCAATCAAATTTTAAACGCTACTTTCACAGTAAGAAGAGTCTGATCTATAAAGAGACAGGAGGGGGGGCATTGATGGAGCGACACAGATTGTAAACAGTTTGGTCCCCGGATAAAGTCCGGCAATGTTCTTATCGTTTTCGTTTGTTTGTTTGTTTTCGGGAGGGGGGGGGGGGTGGGGGGGGGGGGGGGGGGGGGGGGGATACCGGCGGAACAGCGAGCCAGCCGTACTGAGGGCGGAGATCACCCCGGTCAGGAGTGGAGAGTGGTCTGTGACCATTTATGAAGGTCGCTCTGTCAGAGATCTCCACGCAGGTGGGAGCAGAGCGCTGCTACGAATA
Source organism: Hirundichthys speculiger (assembly GCA_018398805.1). Lineage (NCBI taxonomy): Eukaryota > Metazoa > Chordata > Actinopteri > Beloniformes > Exocoetidae > Hirundichthys > Hirundichthys speculiger. Next base: position 34,684 of record JAGFBZ010000679.1, on the reverse strand, counting down.
AACATATTTGGAAAGATCCTCAGTCAACTCCATCTGCCTTCTGAATATCAATGTTCCTGAGGGTTGGTTTCACGTGAGTCTGCTGCAGGATGAGTGGCTGGCTGGAGATAGACTCATAGTTGTCGCAGCTCCCACCTGATAGTCCTGGACTCCTCAAAGTCCGGACCCGGACCACGAGGCCCGTCAGTCTGGACCCAGGACACCTAAAATTACCCTTTCACAAATACGTTGATGAATCATTTGTAATGTTAAATACACTGTCACTGGATAGAGGCGGCTCCTCTTATCTTTACTGTCTTCCTCCTGCTGCGAGAGTTTCTACTCTGAACTTCTGTGACAGTTAAACAGCTGTCAGTCAAATACGAGGAGGGCAGAGCAGATGCTCATGGAAATAACAGCAACACTTTCAGGACACACGGGAGTTTGGGATTTAGAGCCAATCGGAAGCAAAATAGTGCGGATCTTTAAAAAAAAAAAAAAAAAAAAAAAAATATATATATATATATATATATTTTTTTTTTTTTTTTTTTTTCTTGCCTGAAAACAAAACTACTTTGAAATGTTACCTAAGATAACATCAAATCATGTTAACTTTAAATGAAAAATTAGGGGCCAGGTGTTCATATTTATACTGTTTATGTTTTCTTCGTTATTTGTCAATCTGAATTTTTCGCAGTGAATGCAGAGAATTCAGTTTTAAATACGTTTATTTATATTTATTTTTGTTGTTATTGTCTTTATTATTGTCATATGTTGTTTATACCTTTCACACTGAAAACCCGAGATTAACGTTATGCTGTAGACATTTTTTTCCGGACCTCTGGTCTTCAATGGAAAGTAGATGTGGACCTTTGAAAAATAAGTTTGAGAACCCCAGCTATAGTGACTGGAAAAGTCCTTCAGTCGTTCTGGCTGCAGGTTGGACGGCTGGTCTAGTGGTTTGTCACAGACCGTGCTCGACCGGGATCTCAGCTTTCAACATGTTCAATCCACAGATTTAAATGCTTGTGCAAGGATTAAAATTAATGCTATGCCAAACCCGATTTTTTAGAAATCCCACAGGTGGTTCAAATAAAACTGATGAATCCTGGTCTTGCCAGTAGGGGGCCTTCAAATTTCATCTTCTCAATTTAATCTGTTTAAATTGGAGACGCACTTTGGATTCATTAAAGTCTGTCTTGTTTTATCATGATGTGATGCCTCAAATTCAAAACACAAAATATTTGAAAGTATACTGTAAAAACACACTTTTCATATAATTGTCCATACTCTTCTCTGACACTTGAAAATAACCAGCAACCTCCTCACAGCAGCTGACTCTGGCCTACTCTCTCCATCCTCGACCTCACTGTGGCCACTGTGTGTAAATATTAGCAGTGAGATCAATAGGCAGCCCTGTTTGGAATTCAGCACACAGGAAATAAAAATGATATGGATATGATTAACCTAGTTTAATAAACTATTTACATTCCAGAATATATAAACTGTTACAGACAACTTTTTTTGAACATTCTTTTCCCCCAAAAAAGTACTTACACACACATATATATACATATATACACTATAATACACACACACATAATGTAGCATACATTTAGCACTGTGCTAAATGTATTTTTCCTGTATTTGTGCATCCACTGTCACACCTTCCCAAAACCCAGTGAGTCCTTAATGGCTGAATGCATCAAGTTTTTAAAATCTTGTTCTTCAGTGATGCCTCTCGGAAGGAACAGGGATAGGCTGCAGGTAGATGCATAGGGGATGCGACGGGTCCCTGGCTCCTGGTCATAAAATTCAATCGAGGCGCTCTCCTGGAAGCCTAGTGGTGGAAGACAGTCGGCACCAGTGACGAAGACCAGAATGTCTTCGAATGAGACGTCCACCTCTCCTTCTGTTTCAGTGCAGACAAAGACAACACAATTGCATAACAGATTTATCCTTTTTGACCACCATCTAACTTTAATATTGAAGTCACATTTATTTTTGTTCTATATTACATCACATGATTGATTAAAGCACACTGTAAACAAGTATTTGCTCTTGGTTTAAGAACACAAAAATAAAGTGCAAACCTTGTAATACGTGAATCTTATGAAAGATGTGGTTTGCTTCAAGAGGACTCAACTATTCTCTGCAGATGTGCTTTATGCATATTTTTAAACCATCTTCAGAACACTTTGAATTGGTAAGACATGTATGTACACACCTTGGACCTCCACCAGCCACCATTCCCACAGAAAAATTGTGTCCTCCTCCAGGTCCTTTTTGTTGCTCCCAACAGGACTCCACACAACGGTGAAGAGATTCTGGATGCAGCTCCTTGTCAGTTTCCCTCCCACATTTGTAAAAACTGGAAGGAACTGTCTCCAGAATCTTTTCACCATCTGCCCGAACTGTCCACATGAATCCATTCCACTGTTGAATTGTTGGATCATGCTGGACACACTGAAAGATCCAGATGTTGTTGTTACATCAACTCGGCAGTTTATAGATCGAAGACAGTTCAAATGGCTCATATCTGAAGTTAACTTATTCCTACAGCTTGAGTCAGAACATGCACATAAACTCGAGATTATATCAGATTTTTAGTATAAAGTGCAAATCTTAAAACAAATATAAACAGCTAAGTCTTTTCACATTTTCTTCTTACCGGTGGAAGAGAAAGTGAGCTACAATTCGCTGCCTGAGGCGTGGCAGATCCTGCAGCGTGGCTGTAAAGACGTCGGGGACACCACAGCCAGCGATCCAGTCCCCCAGTGAGGTCTTCAGGCTGGCCAGGTCGTCTGGGGTCCTGCACATCTCAAGCTTTAAAAGTAGATAGAATGATAAGACTGAAGTAACAGAAAAACAAAACATGTAGGCCAGTCATAACTGTCAAATGCTTTAGACTTTATAGTTTCTGTTTAATTCCGCAAAACCATCTGCCTGCTTCATTCTGTAAAGGAAGGCTGTTCTCTCAAATGTGTTGGTTCTTAAAGATTTCCTGAGCATTGTGTTACCTGCTCCATGTTTGCCTGCAGGTCTGGGTCCAAAAATGCCTCAACTCTAAATGATGTGAGGTCAGGCCTTTCACCACACATCATCTGGAAGAGAGCCGCGTTGAGGCATCTTGGTCCTGGCCCATTGTGCATGATGGACCATGCTATAAGCTTCCCTGCCGTGTAATATTTATTTTGATCGAGGGCCTGCTGATCGTATGTGAACAGCAGGTCACCTTGCTTCCCCTCAAACACTCCCAGGGAGCTTTGCACCTCCAACATGAGCAACCTGCAAGTGAAAATGCAAGCATGGAAGATTGTGTATATATAACAGATGAAACGAAAAGAAAAAGAAAACAATGCACGAATGAAAATGCTGTATGAATTGTATAAATGTTAAACTTACCGAAAAAATTCCCTTCTTGGGCCACCATAATCATCCGCCATTTCAGTAATAAAGTCCACAACTGGAATCTTATGCCAGTCGAAATATGATTTTGATAATGCCATACAGGCACTTTTCAAAACATGGCGTCTTCTGGCTATTACTGAAAAAGTGCTGTCCAGATCCAGATTTTCCTTCTGAAAATCTTTCAGGATGCTGGACAGCTCCAGCTCATCCTGAAATCAAACAGAACAGTTAATAAGTCTATCATGTCACCAAAACTAACAATGAGGATTACTTGATCTGAACAATATCTTTAATACCCATACTTCAGGACTATCCCTTGGTGGAGATCCCAGGAATACCTCTTCTAAGTCAGAGCCTTCTGACTCAATGTAGAATTCATCCCTATAATATAAAAATCCCAAAAAAAGATGAACTCAGTACAAAAAGAAATAGGCTTTCAACAATAAAACATGAAGTAACAACCCTGAAAACAAGGAATACAAGAAAACAAACAGAACTAAAGAAACAAAAGAAAACACATTTTTTTGGACATCATTCATGTAGTCAACAGTAAAGCACTGACATAACTGGACTCTACAAAAATTAGGATAAAACAGGAAAATAAAGACATCTTACACTGTGGCTGGAGGCTGGCTGGTTCCTTCCTCAGCTCCTGAAGGGGAACTAAAGCAACAAAAAAAAAAACCCCAGTAATTATTGAACAGCAGTCATGTAGTCAGCAAGAAACAATTTTTAATAAGAATGACACCTGCACTTCACAGACAGACATGAAAACTAAATATAGGAAAATAAAGACATCTTACACTGTGGCTGGAGGCTGGCTGGTTCCTTCCTCAGCTCCTGAAGGGGAACTAAAGCAACCAAAAAAAAAAACAGTAATTATTGAACAGCAGTCATGTAGTCAGCAAGAAACAATTTTTAATAAGAATGACACCTGCACTTCACAGACAGACATGAACACTAAATATAGGAAAATAAAGACATCTTACACTGTGGCTGGAGGCTGGCTGGTTCCTTCCTCAGCTCCTGAAGGGGAACTAAAGCAACCAAAAAAAAAAACAGTAATTATTGAACAGCAGTCATGTAGTCAGCAAGAAACAATTTTTAATAAGAATGACACCTGCACTTCACAGACAGACATGAAAACCAAATATAGGAAAGTAAAGACATCTTACACTGTAGCCTGTGGCTGCTGTTCACTGGCTGCAGAAATCTATAATACATAAATACATTTCTACGTAAAATATTCAAGTTCCAACAAAGATTTGAACACACCAGATTAGGCAAAGTGTCACTCACTAATATGGCCATGCTGCCAAACTCAAAGGGCATGTGATGGGAATAAAATACCTTTGGCAAAATATATATATTGGAGCGACCCAAGGCATTGCTCTCATGGATGGCTCTCGGGCAATTTTCTTCCAGCTGCACAACCTGACGTTGCCCATTGACTTTGCACAGCTGGAAGTCTGAGGGCAATCCCGGAATATTTTGCCGAAGGGCCTCGGCAAACTCCTGGGCATCCAGATTGTAGCCTACCACTACCCTGGTGGCAGGAGATGCATCTGTAAACAGACATTTGTGACTGTGTTTACTTGGGATGTTGAAAAAAGTACTCCATTTAGCAATACACCTTTAGTTATAAATGTCTATTACTTTAGCAATAAACATTTATAACTAAAAGTCTATTCCTAGAGTAATTTTTATTAAAAAAAAACTGCAGATTTTGTGTGAAATATATTTTTTATTCTGCAATCTAATTAAAAAAAAATCGAATTAATAAAAAAAAAATTACCACGATGGGACCGGTAATGGGTCGCAGAATGACTTCTTAAAACAGACACCTTGAAGGTGATCTGTCTGATACGACTTTGTCGCCTTCTCCTCCTCACAGCTCCACCACCCTCCTCCCTCCTGAACATCTGGAATCTACACACCACAATTGGAGATAATAATGAGTACACTTAAAAAAGAATTACATTTATTGTTTAGTTTTTCCAGAAACTTAAATAATCATAATATATATTAATAAATAATAATATATCATAATACACTTTTGGCCGATAAAAGCTGTTAAAGCTGTTAAAACACAACCCAAAGAAACATAGAGTATGTATTTTACGGGATTTAAAAAAAGAAAAAAAAAAACCTTATCTATTCAGTTAATGTTATCAAATGCTATTGTGCATTTCCAACCCAATTAAACAAAATATCGTCCGAAATAAAGATTAAGCATCTGATATATGATGAAGTCTCTAGAAACGATCTTGAAAAAGACGACATTGACATATAATCAATAATTACTCACCTCTGAAGTAGTGAGGAACCCTCCTCCGGGTCTTCCTCGTTCAAGAGCCGATGAAACTGTGCGTTCATCCGGTCTCTAAGTTCCACGATTCTACGTTGAAACCTCCTTTCACTCATTTTCTAACCGCCACAATAACCGCCCGGAATGTCCATCTATTTATAGAGCAAATTTTTTCAAATTTTTCTGCGCGGAAATGAGAACTTGATTTTGATTGGCTCAGCGGGCGTCTTCGCTGACAAAGATCAATGCATTGCGCCATTGAGAACTGCCGCCCAGCAAGCTGATTGGTGGAAACCAACATTTTCAAAAATGCGCTCCATTTCCCGAAAGTGGAATTAGCCTTACAGGATGAATGGGTAAGTAAACATTAAAATGACGTTCACGATTTTTTTTTTTCCTTTCAGTAGACGTATCAACATTATGTGTATCGATTAACAAAGAGTTTTTTATATATTTTTTATTTTCGGGATTATGCAATTTTAGCTGTGACCATAATATGCTCATGCTAGCATTGCGATTTAAACTTGATCCTTTGTCATCTCACATCTTCAAAAACATTTTATATTGTAATGGTTTTACAGGTTGTGTTCATGGTCTTCAACTGCTTTTCTTAACCATTTAACTTGCACGATAAATAACAGCTACTGAAGTAAATATTTGTCTACTCCTATATGCTTTTGTAAAGTCAATATATCACGATAAAATAGTATTGTAATGAACTTTAAGTGGTGTTATAGCAGACCACATGAGTTGCAAAGCTTCTTTGATTGCAAATACCAACACTAATTTGAACATGATGATTCTGCTGTTTGTACAAATCTGATTTATTGGTTAAAGTTGTGTTTTTATAATACAATCTGAGCTTTGAAATATCCATTTATTGGGCTAGGGATATATATTTTGTTTCTATGTTGTTTTGACAGCAGACCAACTGGAAGAGGGCAGTGGTAACTGGTCTCACCAGTTTATTGTCACTATTCTTTGCTCTTCTTTTAGAACTGGAGCAGTTGGACCTCTGACAGCTTCACAATCCATGTGTAACTCCCCCACACCTTTACATTCACCCCACTCAGGTGGGTGGTAACAATCGTTGGTTACACCTCCCCGAGGAGCCATGATGAGTATTGTCCTTTTTACTGGAGTGGACAGAGACACAAGAAAACTATGGCTCGAAGGACTTTTATCTTGCGGTGTCGGCACATTCTCAATGAATGCACACGATGCATTCTGATGGAAGATGCTGGAGCGGATGTTCAGCTGTTAACAGTAACAAGGTAGGTTGCTATATATATAAGTTCCAAAATAACTTAAGAGAAGCATTTAACTCTGAACAGGATTAAGTACCAGGCTCTCAGTTGATTGATTTCAAGTTTTAGACAAGCTTTCATGCAGTCTACCTTTGGGTTCTACAAAATATGTGATATATCAAAAGTTTGCAAAAATAATTACTGAAAGCACACAAATAATAAGAAGTTAGTAATGCAACTCTTCTGTCATAGGTTGGAGACAATGCAAAGAAGCCTTCAGTGGGCAAGGGGAAGATTGGTCAGCGTTACAGCTACAGATCAGCTTCTTAGTGACCTGGCTGAACTAATCCAAGAAGTCCAAATGGCTTCACAGTCTGGAACACAAAGTAGGTACAAGAACTTGCAAAGTGAGTGTGATACTTGACCAACTCAAAGCTCCTAATAGCTTTACTACTGTGTAGGTCAGGGTGAAGAACTGGCCGAGATCTCTGTAACCCTCCCGTTGACCACATTTCATCTGATTTTTACATTTTGTCCATGTTGTTTTCATTTACCAATAGTATTGTAAGACAGATAAAAATTCCATATTTACTGCTGGTCATCATCAGTCTGTTCATCAGTTCAAACGTACCAGTTATTTGTTCCTTTGCACTGGAGCAGTTTTCCAGATGTAGCTGGGTACATGCAGGTAGAACAGCAACACATGCTCCATGATTTTAAATGAAATAGTTTTAGTATGTATGTAGTCTCAGTATTCATTCCAACATCTATCAGCTATTGAAGCCATCTGCTCAGTGACCATGTCCTTTGTGGCTGCTGAACCCCTCCCCCACAGCTCCAACATCTTCTCCACTCTCCTCACACACCTCAACACTTCCTCAGTCTTCACCACAGTCCAAGCCTCTCCATAACAAAGGATCAGGTGATCATGTCCAGCCCACCTTCACTCCGCATCACAAAAGGGTAGCTGAACACTGAGCAGCTACGAGGATCAGAGAAGAACATGTCCACACGGGATCATCACCAGACTGTTCAAAGACTATCTGGACTTTACATGTTTCACATGAAACTCACTATGATCTTATAAACTATATATACACACACACACAAACACTGTTTGATAGTAGCAGTTTTTATTCCATGTTTTCATGATATGTTTGGACCAAATGTCTAATTACCACCAAAGCACGTGGTGGAGTTTCCTCTGTGAAATGTTTTCATCTTCTCATCAAGTTGCTGTGAATATTAATGATGTGCATTTGAAGTTCTCTTCACACCACGACACACACACAATGACATTTTATCTTCATTTTTGGCCTTTGAGTTTAATCAAATTTAAACTGCCTTTATTGAGTAATCATTGGCCAAGACCAACTTCCTGACAGATGTTAACTTGATGAGCTAAAACAGGTCATTTTGTGCTTTTCAGGTTTCAGCTACCAGGCACCACTGGCTCTAAGTGGAGGTAGAGGTCGCTCATCCTACGTTATCAGTCGGGAACAGCTATCCTTCCTGAAGTCATGTGGCTTCACTGCACCGCAGATGGCAGATATCCTGAAGGTATCTGTTCGTACTGTTAAACGAAGATTAAGGTAATTGAAAAAAATGTATGTATGATGTTTGTGTTTTGTTTTGTTTTTTTTTTTTATTTTTGTTTTTGTTGTTTTCTCAGCCAGTATCTATTCTTCTTTAAAAAATCACCATCTTTTATTTTAAAATATCTAATATCTATGAGATATGCTGGTTATATTGATTTTTCTAAAATGTATTTTTCTTTTTTTCTTCTCAGACACTTCAATTTCACCCGCAGCTCAGTGTATGCAGATTTGTCAGACTCCAGGCTCGATGAACTTGTCCAAGACATTGTGGCCGGAAATGACCTTATTGGACCTGAGGCAGTTAGATCAACCCTACGTGCACGTGGACTTCGAGTACAGAGGAGAAGGATTCGTGCAAGCATGATACGCGTAAATCCTGGAGCTGCTGCCCTTCGGTCAATGTCACAGAGACCACAACGACGGTCTTACCAGGTGGCAGGGCCAAACTCCTTGTGGCACATAGATGGAAACCACAAGTTGATCAGGTAAATACTGCAAAAGTTGAATTTTGCAATTGTTTTGACCCTTCCCTTAAAAGGACATTAAGATAACAGTTTGGTTTGCTGGTCTTTGTGTCTACATCTATGCTTATCTTTAATACTTTTTTCTGTCTGTTTTTAGGTGGAGGATAGTTATTCATGGAGCGATAGATGGGTACAGTCGTCTTGTGGTCTTTCTTCGTGCCTCCAACAACAATCGCAGTAGCACTGTGTTGGAGAGTTTTGTTAGAGCTGCAGTACACTATGGTGTGCCTTCAAGGGTCCGAACAGACAGGGGAGGAGAGAACAGTGCAATTTGGCTGATGATGAACATTTTCAGAGGCTTTGATCGGGGAAGTGCTCTCAGAGGCAGGAGTACACACAATCAGAGAATTGAGAGACTTTGGGGTGATCTCTGGCGTGGACTCACAAATGTGTACTATGACTTGTTCCAACATCTGGAGAATGAGGGCATCATTGATATTGATAATGAAATGCACCTGTGGGCTCTTCATTACATCTATCTGCCAATCATCAATAGAGATCTGACAGCATTTGTCATGCAGTGGAACAACCATGGCCTAAGGACAGTGAGACACATGAGCCCACTGCAGATTTTTGTCAGAGGATGTCTCCAGCAGCAGAGCCGACCATCAACTGCCATGCAGGAAATCTTTGGACTCCGTACTACTACTACTGCAGGTGCTGCGGTAGCTGCTACTACTGTTGCTGCTGATGTGACTGCAGGTGCTGCTGTAGCTGCTACTACTGTTGCTGCTGATATGACTGCAGGTGCTGCTGCAACTGCTACTACCGGTGTCCTTGAGGCTGATGATCTGGGATTGCTACTGGACTGGCCAGAGAGAATTACCGTACCTGCCATTCAATACACTTTGGATGATCCCATAATACAACAAGTCCAGACACAGTTTAACCCACTCAGTGCCCCCAGGGGTAGTCATGCAATAGAACTTCTAAGTGATCTTCTATCATTTTTGGTGACTGTGAGTCATTAACATTATATTTTGTGTGTGTCTGTGTGTGTGTGTATATATATATATATATATATATATATATATATATATATATATATATATTCTTATTTTTATAACACATGTCTATTCTGTATATTTTTCACATGTCTTGCTACTGTGCTGCTACTGTGACAAGTTAATTTCCCACACATGGGATAAATAAACAAATCTAATTCTTCATCACGTCATCCATATCATTTTTATTTCCAGTGTGCTAAATTCCAAACGGGGCTGCCTATTGATCTCACTCTAATATTTTTTTGCCAAACTGACAAGTGAAGAACTCTGAAATATTTATTATTCATGATAGTGTTAATAATGATACATTTTATTTAAATGCTCCTTTCCAGAAATTCAGAGTCACTTTATATAAAAGGTTAAAAAACAGTGAATAAATATCTAAACATGAGTTTTGAGTTTGGATTTGAAGATGGAAAGTGTCAATATTGCGGATGTCAGGTGGTAAAGAGTTTCAGACTTTGGGAGCAGACCAGCTAAAAGCTCTGGTCCTCATGGTGCTAAGGCGGGCAGAAGGCACTATGAGGTGTATGGAGGACAAGGATCAGAGGGAACAGGCTGAAGTGGTGACATGGAGAAGGTCAAACATATGGCGGAGCAAGGGAATGGATGGCCTTAAAGGTAAACAGAAGGAATTTGTAGTTGATCCTGTGGCTAACGGAGACAGTGGAGCTGCTGCAGAATGGGGTGATGATGGGGTCCTTGTTAGGATCTGGTCTAGATAGATGTCTCTGGATATCAACTAACATGCTGACCTGCAGTCTGATCCTCTGACCACCTCAATGTTGCTGCCTACATCTGTTTATATGGTCATCTCTGTAGTTCATGAACTAACAATGAACCAGTCACAATAGAACACAATAGAACAACTTGGGTGTCATCCGCGAAGCAGTGGAAGTAAAACTTTGAATTTGCAAAAAAATATTACCAAGAGGGAGGAGACAAGTGATGAAGAGAAGGGGCCCCCACACCTGTAGTGACTGGGGAGGGGTTGGATCTGAAAGCTGTCAGCTTTAAGCTGTATGACTGGTGAGGTCGGTGGGGTAAGAATAAAACCAAAGGAGAAAGGTGTGGGTGATGCCAATGGATGAGTCTATTAAGAAGGATGGAGTGAGAAATGGTGTAGAAGGCTGCACTGAGGTCGAAGAGGATTAGGATGGAGAATAAACAAGAATCAGCTGCAGTGAGGTTGTTGGTTATTTTTAAGAGGGCATATTCTGTAGTATTACATATACTGAAGTATTACATATACTTGCACTACAGTAGGAAACAAGTAAGGATAATTATAAGCAAAGTGTGCGTAGACAGCATACTTTAAAATATTTTGTGGCCTGAATTTGAGGCAGCACATGAGGATGAAACTAGAAGGTTTACTGAATCAAAGGGGTGTCTCACTGCTACAATAAGGTCATGAAAATAATTCAATTTAGAGGTCGAGATTTGAACGCCCTCTGGTGGAAAAAACAGGCTTCATCGGTTTTATTTGAAGTGGCTGTGGGATCTCTAATGAATCGGACTTTCGCATAGCATTAATTTGCGTCCTTGTACAAGCATTCAAATGTGTGGATTAAACATCATGTTGAAAGCTGGAATCCCGGCCGAGCATGGTCGGATTTTTGATAAATCATTAAATTTAACCACATTAACCGTCCAACCAGCAGCATTGACTCATTGCTAGAATGGCTCAATGACTTTTCACCAACAGCTATCTACTACATCGTTTCGATGTAGTTTTGTTTTCAGGCAAAAAAAAAAAAAAGGTTTCCAAGCCGATCAAAATATATCAGACCCGCCCTATCGCCCTATTTTGCTTCTGCCTGGATCCAAATCACAAACCCCCGTGTCCTGATAGGCTCCTTGCTCCTGTCATTTATATGAGCAGTGTGTGTTTGATTGACAGCTGTCACCAGCAGCTGTCTGACTGTCACAGTGCTTGTATGGCACTTTCAAAATCTTATTTTGACTGGCATAAGATTCCAGTTGTCGAGTTTGTTGGTGAAATGGCAGACGATTATGGTGGCCCAAGAAGAGAATTTTTTCGGTAAGTTTAACATGTATACAATTAATACAGCATTTTCATTGGTGCATTTTTTTTTTTCTTTTAGTTTCATCTGTTAAACTTGCATTTTCATTTGCAGTTTGCTCATCTTGGAGGTGCAAAGCTCCCTTGGAGTTTTTGAGGGGAAGCAAGGGGACCTGCTGTTCACATATGATCAGCAGTCCCTGGAACAAAATAAATATTACACAGCAGGGAAGCTTGTAGCATGGTCTATAATGCACAATGGACCAGGACCAAGATGCCTCAATACTGAGCTGTATATGATGATGTGTGGTGAAAGGCCTGACCTCACGTCATTTAGAATTGAGGCATTTTTGGATCCAGACCTGCAGACGAACATGGAGCAGGTAAGAAAATGCTCAGAAAATCTTTATGAACTAGTGACCTGTCCAGGATGTACAGCCTTTCGCCCAAAGAGAGCTGGGATAGACTCCAGCACACCCATGTGACCCTGCAGAGGATTAAGCAGATATAGATAATGGATGGATGGATGAAATCTTTATGAACCAACAGATATTTGAGAGTATAGTCTTTCTTTACAGGATGAAGCAGGCAGATTGCTTTATGTGATTAACATGAAACTAAATTCTAAAGCATTTGACAATTATGGCTGGCCTGTGTGTTTTGTTTGGATTTTCTGTTACTTCAGTCATATTATTCTGTCTACTTTTAAAGCTTGAGATGTGCAGGAGCCCAGGCGACCTGGCCAGCCTCAAGACCACACTGGGGGACTGGATTGCTGGCTGTGGTGTCCCCGATGTGTTCACTGCCACCCTGCAGGATCTGCCACGTGTCAAGCAGCAAATTGTGGCTCACTTTCTTTTCCACCGGTAAGAAAAAAATGTGAAAAGACTAAGCTGTTAATATTTGTTTTAAGATTTGCTCTTTATACTAAAAGCCTGTTATGACACAAGTTCATGTGCATGTTCTGACTCGAGCTGGAATAAGTTCACTTCAGATGTGAGCCATTTGAACTGTCTTGCATCTATAAATTCTGCTGGGTCGATGTAACAACATAATCTGTATCTTTCAGTGTGTCCAGCATGATCCACCAGTTCACCACTGGAATGGATTCATGTGGCAATTTTTGGCAGATGGTGAAAAGATTCTGGAGACAGTTCCTTCCAGTTTTCACTAATGTGGGAGGGAAACTGACAAGGAGCTGCATCCAGAATCTCTTCACCGTTGTGTGGAGTCCTGTGGGGAGCAACAAGAAAGACCTGGAGGAGGACACCATTTTCCAGTGGGAATGGTGGCTGGTGGCAGTCCAAGGTATGTACATACAGATTATGATTTACTAATTCACAATGTTCTCAAGATGGTCCATAAAATATGCATATAGCACATGTGGCACATAGAATGCATTTATACATTTACATTTATATTATTTACATGTTTAATTTACACTTAATTTGGGACAACTGATGTCCAACTCGTGATATTTTCTGAGTGTTTTCTGTTAAGTTAAGAGATTAAGTTATTTGTTGAACATTTTGGTTTTATCTGGTAGGAAGCCGTGTCTCAGCCTTACCAGCAGAGGGCGCGTTCGCTACACTGTGTGTGCAGGGACAATAGAAGTCTGGCGTAAATACGTCCAGAGAAGAAGAGTACGCACTTGAGTGTCGGATTACGATGAGTAGCGAACTGTTCTGAATATTCTGTTATAAATTTGCTCTTTGCAGGTGAGTAGTGAGAGTTAGAATTAGGTAGTTTGATTAATGAAAATGTTATGTGACAGTTCATGATACCGGTCGGACTTAATGGGATCTCATAATATGTTATGGATGTTATTTGTTCAACTAAAGTAAGTTTACTGAAACTGGCTAGCCGGTCCTCACAGTAGCTAGCATTAGTTGCCTAGAGTAAGCCAAAGCTGTTAAGTAGAACAATAAGCCAGTCTTAAAAGTTCACGCTGCTCTCGTGTAATTCATAAATAAATGAATAGGTAACTGATGTGATGTTAAAAACAAATACATGATTAATTGGGTTATTGTGAAAATGGTTAGTAGACATGATTGCAAGTTGATATTCAAGGTACATGATTGAAATGGTCTGGAATTGAAATGTAATGTACATGATTTATTGTTTTGAGATTGGTTATGTTACAGATGTTCATAATTTTACTGTTAGGTTAAAATACGTTCAGAGAAGAAGAGTACACACTTGAGTGTCGGATTACGATGAGTAGCGAACTGTTCTGAATATTCTGTTATAAATTTGCTCTTTGCAGACCAAATTAAAGGAACTTCAATTTAAATGTGTAGTGGAGGACAGCTTCATTCTGCACCACGCTACACACATCTGCAGAGAATAATTATATCAGTCCTTTTCAAGCAAACCACATCTTTCATAAGATTTACACTCTAGAAGGTTTGTTCTTTATTTCTGTGTTCTTTAACCAAGAGCAAATACTTGTTTACAGTGTGCTTTAATCTCTCAGTCATGACATATAGAACCAAAAAAAATAAATGACTTGAATCTCAAGGTTAAATGATGGTCAAAAGGATAACTCTGTTATGCAAATGTGTTATCTTTTCCGGTACTGAAAAAGAAGGGGAGGTGGAGATAACGTTTGAGGACCTTCTGGTGTTCGTCACTGGCGCTGACTGTCTTCCACCACTAGGCTTCCAGGAGAGCGCCTCCATTGAATTTTATGATCAGGAGCCAGGGACCCGCCGCATCCCATCCCATACGCTTCAACTTGCAGCCTATCCTTGTTCCTCCCCAGAGGCATCTCAGAGGGAGAAGAGTTCAAAATGTTAATGCAAACCGCAATTAAGGACTCACTTGGGTTTGGGAAGGTCTAATATGTATTTTAAAGATGTAAATAGTTTATCTACTGTGGGAAAAAAGTTATTTTGTTTTGTTTTTTCTTCATGCCTCCAACAACAACCACTGTGTATATATGTATATATATGTGTGTGTAAGTACTTTTTTGGGGGAAAAGAATGTTCAAAAAAAGTTGTCTGTAACAGTTTATATATTCTGGAATGTAAATAGTTTATTAAACTAGGTTAATCATATCCATATCATTTTTATTTCCTGTGTGCTGAATTCCAAACAGGGCTGCCTATTGATCTCACTGCTAATATTTACACACAGTGGCCACAGTGAGGTCGAGGATGGAGAGAGTAGGCCAGAGTCAGCTGCTGTGAGGAGGTTGCTGGTTATTTTCAAGTGTCAGAGAAGAGTATGGACAATTATATGAAAAGTGTGTTTTTACAGTATACTTTCAAATATTTTTGTGTTTTGAATTTGAGGCATCACATCATGATAAAACAAGACAGACTTTAATGAATCCAAAGTGCGTCTCCAATTTAAACAGATTAAATTGAGAAGATGAAATTTGAAGGCCCCCTACTGGCAAGACCAGGATTCATCAGTTTTATTTGAACCACCTGTGGGATTTCTAAAAAATCGGGTTTGGCATAGCATTAATTTTAATCCTTGCACAAGCATTTAAATCTGTGGATTGAACATGTTGAAAGCTGAGATCCCGGTCGAGCACGGTCTGTGACAAACCACTAGACCAGCCGTCCAACCTGCAGCCAGAACGACTGAAGGACTTTTCCAGTCACTATAGCTGGGGTTCTCAAACTTATTTTTCAAAGGTCCACATCTACTTTCCATTGAAGACCAGAGGTCCGGAAAAAATGTCTACAGCATAACGTTAATCTCGGGTTTTCAGTGTGAAAGGTATAAACAACATATGACAATAATAAAGACAATAACAACAAAAATATAAATATAAACGTATTTAAAACTGAATTCTCTGCATTCACTGCGAAAAATTCAGATTGACAAATAACGAAGAAAACATAAACAGTATAAATATGAACACCTGGCCCCTAATTTTTCATTTAAAGTTAACATGATTTGATGTTATCTTAGGTAACATTTCAAAGTAGTTTTGTTTTCAGGCAAAGAAAAAAAAAAAAAAAAAAATATATATATATATATATATATATTTTTTTTTTTTTTTTTTTTTTTAAAGATCCGCACTATTTTGCTTCCGATTGGCTCTAAATCCCAAACTCCCGTGTCCTGAAAGTGTTGCTGTTATTTCCATGAGCATCTGCTCTGCCCTCCTCGTATTTGACTGACAGCTGTTTAACTGTCACAGAAGTTCAGAGTAGAAACTCTCGCAGCAGGAGGAAGACAGTAAAGATAAGAGGAGCCGCCTCTATCCAGTGACAGTGTATTTAACATTACAAATGATTCATCAACGTATTTGTGAAAGGGTAATTTTAGGTGTCCTGGGTCCAGACTGACGGGCCTCGTGGTCCGGGTCCGGACTTTGAGGAGTCCAGGACTATCAGGTGGGAGCTGCGACAACTATGAGTCTATCTCCAGCCAGCCACTCATCCTGCAGCAGACTCACGTGAAACCAACCCTCAGGAACATTGATATTCAGAAGGCAGATGGAGTTGACTGAGGATCTTTCCAAATATGTTTTATTCGTAGCAGCGCTCTGCTCCCACCTGCGTGGAGATCTCTGACAGAGCGACCTTCATAAATGGTCACAGACCACTCTCCACTCCTGACCGGGGTGATCTCCGCCCTCAGTACGGCTGGCTCGCTGTTCCGCCGGTATCCCCCCCCCCCCCCCCCCCCCCCCTCCCGAAAACAAACAAACAAACGAAAACGATAAGAACATTGCCGGACTTTATCCGGGGACCAAACTGTTTACAATCTGTGTCGCTCCATCAATGCCCCCCCCTCCTGTCTCTTTATAGATCAGACTCTTCTTACTGTGAAAGTAGCGTTTAAAATTTGATTGGTTTGTAAACTTTGTTTCTGTAAGTTAACTCAGAGGAAATGGACATAGTACTATTATCCAGATATATACACTAGCAGGCAGCTTGACAAGCTCATGGAATATGTTTATTAGGACAATGCATACAATCCTGCAGCAAACGAGATCAGAGATGGATTTATGTGGTCTGCTCTTACTCTTCGCCGATTGGATCATCAAGGTTCAATTTTAGTGGCTGTGAAACATAAGGGGCAGGGATAATTATAATACAACAAAACGCCGTTTTTGACGCGCGTTGTACTTGCACAAAACGCCGTTTTTGACGCGCGTTCAAACACGCGAAAACGCCGCTTTTGACGCGCGTTCTATAGACGCGCGTCAAAAGCGCGCGTTCAAGGACCAGAAAACGCCGTTTTTTACGGCGTTTAGCGAAGATCAAGGAAACGGCGTCTTTTGCGCCGTTTTTGGCGTATAAAACGGCGTCAAAAGCGGCGTTTTCCCTTCAAAAACGCCGCTTTTAACGGCGTTTTATAAGACACGCGCCATTATTGTGGCGATATATGGCCCTTCTGGCTTGCCATACGCCAATGGCGTGCCGGCGCGCGCGCGCGCGCACGCACGCACTCTCTGCCATCCCACGACCACACGCCCGCCGGCGTCCGTCCGAACAGAGGACGGATCTGTGTCCGTCCACAGACGTCTTTAAGATGGTTGTATCTCTAAATAACACGAATCTTTATTTCAATTTTGAATTAAAATGAATAAATAAATAAGAGAGACAGTTACATTTTAGTTTTTCCTATTACTCTCCCATGGGGAATAATAATAATAAAAAAAACTATTAAATAACTTTACTTGCATCCATTTTAAAAGATGTGACAGTTTGTGTTGCACATTAACTGCATTCTTGAACTGTTTAATCACTTCTTTTTCGTCTTTTGTGTTACATTTAATTGCTGCATGCTGTCTTCGACCCAACAACCCACTACAGCTACTCTAACTGGGAATCATACCAGTAACTCCTGCTGGGCTGCGTTCAAGGCCAGACTCGGGAGTGTTTCTGAACCGTTTTTGATGCCTTGATTGTTGCCAGGCAACAGCTGTCCTGGATCAGAGATGAATGGGCGTCCCTGAGCCCTTTTTCCTTCATCTTCATCTTCTTTTCATCTTTCTCAGCTGTTTACTCCTTTATGACTTTTAATGCAGTAAGAAAAAAAAAGTGCTGTCTCAGACTGTCATGTTGAAGCAGTTTCACTCCTCAGCGTGCTCATCGATGTGTCATGTTGTCTGTTTGAAACACAGTTTACATGGTTCCAGTGTCACGAACCAGTTCCAGCTTTCATTCATTAAATACTAACCAGCTGGAAAGTCTTATCCACAGTTATGGAGCTGCTGCTTGTGATCAAACAGCCTTTTGAGCCTAAACTTGGTGGGAAGATCCTCAGCAGAGCTCCTGAGTTTGTCCTCTCATCACCAGGATCAGAAATCAGCACTAAAACTCCCAGACAGGGTTAGGGTTAACCACCTGGGTTAGGGTTAGGGTTAACCACCTGGGTTAGGGGTTAGGGTTAACCACCTGGGTTAGGGTTAGGGTTAACCACCTGGGTTAGGGTTAGGGTTAACCACCTGAGTCTGATTTGATGCTTTATCTGGCACCACGTTGGATCTTTGTACCACTATTTCAATATATCCAGGAGCCAGGCCAACTAATGTCATGCAGTGCAGATATTATATATTCTACATACCTCTTGAGCTGGGACTACTGCTGTTCCCCCCCCCCTTTGTGAAATGCAATCACTGGGCAGCGCAGATGTTATTCACCTCGATAATAATTTCTCCTCAGAATGTGGGTTCCTTTTGTGGAGGGAAAAGCACGATTCCATACAGAAATTGACGAAGCAGCTTCAGTGACACACATGAACAGAGAACGAAATTAAACCGCTCAGTGTGTGTGCAGCTGCACAATTGATTTAGATCACATCCTGTTTAAGGCTGAATAGAGGATGTTGGCTTTTATCATTATTTTTGTTATGCTGCTTGCTCACATCTGGCAGCGTTGCTAATCTGTATTTAGATTTTATTTAGATGTATTTTGCTTCTGTGTTTGAAAACACGAAAACAGACAGGAAGGCAGAGAGGGGTTTTCACTTTTAATTATATGTTGGTATGCAAAAATGATACATATAACTCTCTGAATAGTGCAAAAATATAATAATTTAGTATAAATCATGCTTTTATGTCTACCATACTCACCCAGCATCACTCCTCCCCCCCCGCTCCGTCTCAGTTACTGGTGTTTGTTACTGCTGCTTTACTGTATAAATAATGTGTCAACGTCTGACTGAATTCATCCATCAAAATGCACAAAAGACAAGATTTACAGAAGTCAGATAAAGTTTTCAAACTCACTTCAAACACACTGCTCTCCTCAAACCTTCAGCTGTAAAATGAGAGACAGGAAACCTTGTGGATTTGCTGAACATCGTTTTAATCAGTGTGAGAAAACAAAATGCAGTCAGAAGCTTATAAAATAGCCTTTCATTTTAGCAGGAAAGAACGGACATACATCCGGGAGAGTGTTCAAGATGTCAGTTACAAATATAGAGTTTTTTTTTCTTGTATATTGCAGATGTGAAAAAGATGCAAAAGAAGTGAGATTGAATATGACAGTGAGTGTTCCTCTCAAAGTCTCCATGACAACGGCTAGTTACAGAAAAACTCATTAGTTGGTTACCAGCCACGACAAAATAGAAAACAATGCTGTAATTTTGATTTACAATTACAGATTTTAGTGATTAAACAAGTCAACACAGTCATTTCTCTTCTAATGAAAACATGTTTTTTTTTTTTTACGGCAGACATTTATGAAGAAGCATGAAATAGAAGTCCTCCATCAGGAAAAAGTGCCCCAGGCTTAAAAACATCCATGAACAAATTTTACCTTTTAACATGTAAAAATATAATTCATGATACCAAAATATTAAGTTGCTTTTCTGAATTTCTTTGTCTGGACTGCTCATAAAAAAAACTAAATGTCCTGGCTGGTTTTGGAGGATTATATTTCTCCACAGCACAAAATCAGAACCTACGGTTCGGTGGTGAATAAGCTTCTTCTCTGCAGTCTAAAATTATCTTTGGTGAAAATGTAAACAACTGCAGCAGAGCAAAAATCAAGCTACTAAAGTCTCAAGGCACAATTACAAACACACACAAATACAAATAACTGTTTATCCGATTCCTGTATCTATCTGTCGACCAGCAGAGATTACAACAATAAACTTTTAGTCTTCAAACACCAAACAGTCCCACAAAGCATATCTCAGTTTTCCCACACCTCCCTTGAAAAATGAGGACAGATAATGCAGTAAGCTTTGCAGTGTACATTACAACAGAATTGTTCATTTAGATCCTTTGTGATATTGATTAACTAAGGCAGAGTGATACAGTGCTTTAGGGGTTGAAGCTAAGGAAAAACACGCTACGACACAAGGGATATGAAGGCTAGTGACGGTGCACAGGAGGGGTATAAGCACCTGTGTCCCTTGGTCCCACACATACGGTACATTAATAGAGTACATAGTACTGTCTGCTAAACCTAATCTCACCCAATATAAAAATCTGCCAGATTGTGTGCAGGTTTAGTTTTATTTTATTTGCTCTTTACAAATGAGCATCATCCCCTTTTGGGCAGAGGACAAAAGTGTCCCTTAGTCTGCAGTCAGTTCGTTGAAGCATCCACCCACCCAGCCGTCTACCACTGCTCCCAGCTGAAGTCGTCCCCACTTCCAAACACCACAAAGAAGCCGAGGATAGTGAGAAAGATGACGGCGTTTCCTGTCATTACCAGAGCACAGGCGCCCCACTCGATCTGTAGGAGGATGGATACTTTCATTAAAACGCCCAAAACAGTGTCTTCTATAAATATATTGATCTCATAAATGTTGCTCCTAAAATAAAAAGCCACAAAACAAAAAGTGTTTACTGGTTGGGAATCAAGTTAAGCCATTGTGATTAAAAGGAACTTACTGCGGACTTTCGAGCTAAGATAATGGGGAGGCCGAAAGCCGAGACCACGATGCCGGTCGTGATGAAGTAGGCCAGCTCTCTGCAGGCGTTGCTGGAGGAGTCGATGTCATCGCTGACGCGTCTGGATATGAAGATCGGGATGGGGCTCAGTACGTAGAAAATCAGGACGAACATCGGCCAGTATTTCCTGCCACAAAACAAACAAATAAAGGAATTTTTTAAAAGGTGATGCGGTACCAGCGCTTGGGTGACAGAACAGTTTTTCTCTGACAAAAACAGCAATAGAAGTAATTTGAAAAATAAAAAACTGTGCAACAATTTGTGTTGCATGACAGTGGGGTAGAGTAGAGCGGATTAAAGAGTTGTTTTATAGAAACTTCTGGAGCAGAATGCGTAAACAATGCCTTAATGTGAAAACAATGTATCTGCTTTTTCCTGCACATAAACTTTTATCCATAAATGAAGAATGTGCAATGAGAACGTTAACACTTTGTACACATGGTTTTGGTGCCCTTTAAGCCCGAGAAGGTCAAGCAGAATTTCATTTTCATCAGTTTCTAATATATTCTTACGGCATATTAGCTGTTAAGCTGTGTTAAGAGGATCTTATTAATGTGATTTTAAGAAAAGAACAAGTATTTGAAATTGTTAGTTCATGTGTGACTTTAGGTTTCTAAAAGCTGTTTAAACACAGTCATTTATGTTGCATCTCCACATCTGTGGCACTGCATCAAAACAGGCATTACTGTGTAATGAAAAGCAGTGCATGAGCTCAGGAACACTTAATAAAATCAGCGTCTAAGAACACAGTTCACCACGCCATCCATAAATGCAGCATTAAAGTTCTAGCTTGCAAAGAAGAAGTTATATCCATATGTGATTGTGATCCAGAAATGCTCATTTAAAATATACATACATAACTGTCCAGTGGTTGGACAGTGAAAATGTGAGACTGTTTTCGGTAACAGTAGAGGCTTTGTCCTCCGGCCTAAAGAGGTAAGGGACCAAACAGATCCAGTGTTTGGTTGCGTCTCTGATGATATGGGGTGCATTAGTGTCAATGGAACAGAAAACACGCACATCTGGAAAGGAAACATCAATGCTACAACGCATATGTAGGTTTTAGAGTATTATGTGCTCCCATCCAGATAATGTCTTTTTCAGAGTGCCCTTGGATCTTTACATCAATACAATACCATGCTGCACATCCATTACAAAGGCATAACTATGTAGAAGAAGAGTCTGGGGGGCTGTTTCAGAAAGTATGATGAACCTGAAACGAGGGAAACTCAGGCTTTTCCATTCAGATAGCGAGGTAACTTAAACCAGAGAATGAGGGATAAGCTTAAGTCTGTTTCAGAAACGGAGGTAACTAATGCTCAGAGTCTGAACAATGACGTGCACTTTTACTGTTGGAGAAGCTGCACTGACGAGAATAAAGCTGCACTGACATTTGGAAAACATACTAAGGCTCTGGGAAGAATGTTTGGTATGCCACAATTATTTCCATGAGAGCGTTACTATTTTTATTACATCACACTAAATACTTTGTGCTCCTTTTTTAGAAGAATGTTTTACTCATGGCAGTTTATAACATCAAGGGTTCCAAATATAAATACATAGAAGAAAAAAATAGAAGAATAAATAAATACATACATACATAGAAAGTGAATGGTATGCAGAACCGTAAGAAAAGTGGCCATGCTCTTAAACTATAATTACTTTCAAGATTTTTGTTTTTATTGCATTAAGAAATTTTATACACACATATCTTACATATCTCTCTCTCTCTCTCTCTCTCTCTCTCTCTCTTTCTATCTATCTATCAATCGTTGTAACTAGCAGGATCGCAAAACATGAAAACAAATCTAAGCTTTGATATGCCTGCACTTCACCACCTGTTACTCATTACTCATGCGATATTATAGCTGTTATTTAATTATCAAATTATTGAGTCATTGGCTCTGCAGTTCCTCCCACCGTCCCTCCCGGTGCTGAACTGGCCTTCCTGCAGATTAGACCTTTCACCAACTGAAAACATTCATCATAAACTGAATGATGGCTCAATAGCTCAAATCTTATATATGTCAAATAAAAGCCATTTCTCTGCCAAAGCTCCAGTAAGGCGTCTCCTCAGTTCCCAGTCATGTATGGAGTCCAGTTAATGGAGGAGGGGATGACGCTCATCGATCAACATAGCCCGGACTCCAACAATTATGAGATGCTACAAATAATTGCATTCAGTTTTTTCTTTACATTTAACAGTTTTCCAACTCAAAAAAAAGAAGAAAAATTAGGGTAATAGCTACACATTAGGGATGCACGATAACTGTTTTTTAAAACTGATACGATAACCGATAACTTTCAGCTCCTAAAGGCCGATACTGATACCGATAACTGATAACACACACATATACCTAAGATCATTACATCAATACTATAAACAAAACTAGTTTGGACTCTTTAAATGAACAGATATTTATTTTTTTCCATTGAAAAACTATTGGCAAGCCTGTCAAACATTTTCTTAAAGCTATCAAACAAACCTATTTGATATCTCACATTAACTTAAATAAGGTTCATTACTGACTGATATAAAAAATAAAGGCTCCTTGAACTGATGGAAATACATGCATCAGAATTACTAACTGAAAAAGATTAACATTTAAAGGATTTTGGCTTGTGGTTCCATTTAAATTAATACCTTTAATTAAAGTAAATGAGGTTCAGTGATTATTTTTTTTATCTCATGGAAGCTTTAGATGAGAGATGAAGGGAGGGGAGAGGAAGAGAGACTGCTGCTGGCGTGCACACGTTAGCATTAGCTTCCGTTAGCTCACATTAGCGTGATTTCAAACCTCCATGGAAGTGATTGTTATGTTGTAGGTGGCTGATCAGGTTTTACGTATTAAAGCTTGTGCTTCCCTCCTCGTAGAATTCACTCGGAGGATTTGTCACAAATAAACACTAAACAATTTTCTTCTGAAACTTTAAGAGGTTCCACGCCATCGCCCATATTTGATGTGATCAGCGCTGTGCTGCAGGCTGCATTCAAGGTGGAACGTAAATTCCGAAGTTCCCTCGTTTGCTAGTCGTTCTTTCAGCCTTTTCTATTTTTTCTTTTTTATGTGTAACATGAGGAGAAACACTGCGAAAATCGATTCAAGTTAGCAACTACTAAAATTATGACCGACTTAACGAGTTGTTTTCTGGCATGAGGGGCTATTCTTGATTTTCCTGATTGAGAAATCGTTTTTCTGATTATGCCGACGTTAATTGAACATAACATTCACCGCTGAGTCATTTAAGACTTAAGGACCGTGTATACTCTCGCGGCAATGTGTTGCCGTCAGCTTGTGGCAGAGATGCCGCCGTTAGAGGGAGCGAGGCACTGCCGTGTTGACAAAAATATTTATGTTATCGGGGCTATTCGTCGTGATATCGGACTTATCGGAATGACGTCATCATTTCCTGTTATCGGCCCGATAGTTATCGTGCACCCCTATTACTAGTGCTGGGCGATATGGAAAAAATCATATATCATGATATGGACTATTTTATATCACGATAACAATATATATCACAATATACCATAATAAAATATGTTTTCAGTTTGATAAAAATTTCATTGCTTTCTTTTCAACTTTATTTTGAAAGGACATTTAGCTGAACTGTCACAAACATACATTTTAGTGCAGCAAAAACAGGTAGGTACAGAGGTACAGTAGCTTTCACATTTTTTTAAAGTGCACAACAGTTTCTGGGGAGAAAAACACATTTTTGTACTGAAGTTCAGCTATAAAAAATAAACACAAATTATTTTTCAACTTTCTGAAATCTGTAACCTTGTAGTGCAAATTTTGCAAACCAATATAAAGTGTCTAAAGTAAACATCAGGGTTGAAGAGAACTCTGTTTAAGGCATTAACCATGAATAAAAGTGCAAACATAAAAGGCTACTTTGTAGAAGTAGATATGTTTCTATCAAATTTATCGTTGCAGGTTATTTAATTACATATTTGCTGTAATAATTGATAAAATTAGGTTAGAAACGATAGAAACGATAGAAGAGAAATGTCACGATACACACTTTTCTATCATCCCCACGATATGTATCGTCATATTGCCCAGCACTACCTACTACACATGTCCTTAAAACTTTTACAGTTACTGAGATTTATAAAAGAAAATGCTTTAATATATCTGGTGAAAAAAATGCATGTGCACTTTCCTGGCAGTATTAGGCATCAAACTACGTAAAGTTTGATGCATCTGGCCCCTCGAGCTGAGTTTAACCAGTAAGCAGAAGCCAATGCTGCACTGATTCTTACTGGGATTTTTTTTTTTTTTTTTATCTTCTTATTCCAATTGTATGCAAATGCACTTTCTCATGAGAATTTAGGAGCGCAGCACTGGTTTTCATGCTGATATAAGGGTGAAACCATAAATGCACACACACTGTATAAAAAGACACATAACCTTTGTTCTTCTTCAAAACAAAAATAAAAAACCTTGTGAAAATGCCGGCTGACCCTTACCAAAAAGTAGTATATACTAGTAGTATGTACTATAAGTATACCATAATGGTATACTTCAGTATACTACTTTTTGGTAAGGGGAGGCTGTTAAGAGAAATGAGTCTGTACCCCCAATAAACCTCTGGTTTCAACTCTAAATAAAGCAAGAGAAAACCGTACATCCCAAAGTATGTCAGTGACTCCTTTTGTCTTCATATTGTTCAGTGGGGTGAATGTAATAATAGTAATAAAATGTAATAAAATCCTGTGTAAACACCAGACCTACCCATACTGCTCCAGGGCGCAGCCCAGCAGGAGAAATGTCAGTCCAATGGCACCACTAAATGACAAACCGACCAGTGCTGCAAAGAAAACACACACAAAAAAACCAAAAAACAAATTAGGTTGTTAATAACTTGATCACACTGCATGAGTTACACAAGTCCAGACGTGAGAAAACAAAAGTAAACTGCGCTAGGTTTCTAGCTGTGGCTATAAAGGTGAATGCTGCGCTATTATTTAAATGGATTAAAATAAATAAATAAATACCTATTACTTTAAATAAGTTCATCACTTAGTTGTGGGCGTAAAGTTGCTTGTAAAAACTCTTACTATCCACGGCTTGCAATGTAATAACAAGTTTGGAAATAATTTAGCCAAAGCTTAACAAAGGCTAACAAAGTTTCAGAGAGTCCACAACTACAAAACGAAACAAACAGTCCACTTTAAACTTTCACCAGTTCCATTAAAACTTTAGTTTGATACCTTTAATGCCTGCCATTGTAACAAACGTAAGGGAAAGCTGCTGTGAAACGTTTAGTTTAGTTGTTTGCAGATATTTGTTTATCTGCTGTGGCTCCTCGTCTGAACAGATGAACTTCCTGCTTCCTCCATTTGGGTTTTCCTTCGTTTCACCAGATGACGCTCTTTAAGGGACCGCAGCACCTCAACAACAAGACCCCCCCCCCCCCCCCCCCAACCCTAACCCTAACCCACCCCCCTCCAGCTAGCTGTTGACTGATCCCATTGATTGTAGAAATCTTTTTTTTTTCCTTCCAATAAATCGGATTTACTATGCTCTGACTCATAATCTCTCGTGACTCTGTGCACGAGACGACAGGAAGTGCGTAGGATGGATCATCCATGAGTCACCAGTATTTCATGTAGGTTTGTTACATTATCCACACTTATATTATAATTTCTTAGAACCACTCAGATTATTCTGGAAAATAAAGTGAGGTGATGATTCTCATGGGTCAATAACAAATGATTAATCCAATAATGCACAAGTCAAATGCAAAATGTACTTGAATTCAGTATTCAACAGTTTTGAAGATTGCATGTCTTGAGATAATAATTTTGATCCATAATTTTGCAAGTTATTTTTTTCTTCAGTGAACTTAATCATCCATTCAAAAACTTACCGTTTGTTGTACCATTGTTACAGAGAAATGTTAGTAATTTGTTTCACTTTATTTATGTATTTTTTGTGATAAAGCAATGCAGTCACTGTGCAAAATGTACATTAAAAACAGAATGCAGTGATTTGTAAACGTCATAAACCTATATTTTATTCACAATAGAACATAGAAACTATATATTAACTCATTCAGAATTTGATGACAGCAACATATTAAAAAAAAAAAAGTGGGATCATGGGCAAGAAATGATGAAAAGTAAGTGGTGCAAAAGGGAAAAAGCACCTTGGAATTAACAAGGTTAATTGGCAACAGATCAGTGACATGAGTGGACAAAAAGAGCATCTTAGACAAGCAAAGTCTCTCAGAAATAAAGATGTAAGAGAAGAACCAATCTGCAAAAAAAAAATGCACATATAAATTGTAAAACAATATCAGAAGAATTTTTAATCAGTATAAAACTGCAAATAGTTTGAATATCTCATCATCTACAGTACATGATATTGTCAAGAGATTATGAGGATCTGGAGGAATCTCTGTGTGCTTGGGACAAGGTTGAAAATAAATATTGCATATCTGTGATCTTTGGGCCCTTAGGCAGCACTACATTAAAAACAGGCAAAAGAGAAAAGAAAAATAAACAAAAATAAATACAAGTAACTACTTTTGGCGTTTCTCTTATCGGAGTCACCATAGAGAATCATCGTTTTCCTCATACTGACATACCTTTCTTTTCTTAACATCGGAGACCGTTCCTGACGCAGGTCTCTACATTTATCCCCCCTGGGACTCACACTATTCAAACACTGGCTTGTGACTGTTAGTGGCTGGAGAAAAAGGCACAATGTGAGGTTCAGGGAGACTTCGGGACTTAACGGGGTTTGGGAGCAAAACGGTCGGAGGGCTACTGACTCCTCCACCCGCTATTGTTTGGCCACCTTCTGCATTAAAAATAGACATTATCCTGTAATGGAAATGGAAGTACGTGGGGCCAGAAACACTTCTGACAAATGCCTGTCTAAGAAGTTCACAGTGACATCATCATGCAAAATAACCAATAATAATTGTGTTCTATTTATTTCTATATTTACATTCTACTGTGCCCCAAACATTTTGAGACTTAAGGTTTTAAGATGGTTGTAAAATGCTACAGACACGGTCATCAAAAGAATTTAGAGAGGAACTGAAATGCTTCTCTGTTAAACCCAACATCATGTGATGATCATTTGTGAGCACCGAGGGTGCAGAGGGCTTTTGCTGGTGACTCATTCGTGCAATTTAAAGAAAAAACAATTGTACCCACTAAATGTTTATTAGCTGCCTTCTGTATGAGGAAAAACACAAAAGCCGTAGATGAACCAAAAACAAAACACTGTTTAATGAGTTACATTTCATTTCATGAAGCTCAAATTCACTCTGTTTCATGATGTGCAGCCACACTTGGATTTTCTGCTGCATTTATACAAAAATAAATGTAAAATAACAAAAGAGGATATTACTTAAGTGATGAAGGAGTGAAATGTAGGAAGGATCATGTGATGACTGATGGGCCACTTCGACCTGTCCTGTGATGAAGCTGAGAAATCTTTAGAGCTATCGTTGCAAGGGGTGCCAGCGTAACCTGTCGCAAACAAAGTAGATAAGTGTGATTAGACGCGCATCCACCTGGCTGCTGCATTACTCACTGTACAATAATAAAGCCTTCACTTCTATAACTATGTAGGACACGGCATGTGACAATGAGTCTGCTCTTCGTGTGTTAGATGTTTCCCTCCTTCACCGCCCTTGATTCAAATGAATGGATCACCATCAGCTTGTCATCCAGGTCTGCAGGAGTCTGTTGATGACCCATTCCTGTCATTCAGGTGTGCTGAAGCAGGAAAACAACTAAGACATGCAGGTTTGTGGCTCTGGAGGATCTGGTGCATTACCTGTGTGTCCTCAAGAATGAGTTCCTTCTCATAGCTGTCGATGTAGATCCGAACTGTTGCCCCATCACTACCCGCCCCACTGAGTCTGTAGATGATCCGGGAACCATCAGAGAAGATGATCCGCAGTCCCTGCGGCGAAAACAGCGTGTGACATACGATATGAGAGTTTCTGAGGGCACAGCTGAGGAGCTCTGATGCAGAAAGACAGCAGTGCAGAGCAGCGCGGGCCATGTGAGGTACCTGATTCCTGGAGATGGTGCTGTCTACAGGGTCCGTGTACTCAAAGTTGTCTGCTTTTTCCACTTGGTAGATTTTATCTTCCACAGCAAATCTCTGCTTCACAAAAGACTTGTCTGCAGTCATCATCTCCAAATCCTCCATCATGTCGCACGCGACATCTATATCTACATCCTCATAGTCATATCTGGGGCAAATAAATAATAAAAAAAAGTTTGTTTGCTGCCTCTTTTCCCAACAATTGTACACTGCTCTAATAAAACAAGTAAAAATAGTTCACATTTATAAAGAAAATATGTATATAGGGCAGCTACTTGTGTTGCTTAAATAAACTTAAAATTGTTTTTGGCATAATGTTTTATTTCTTTAACTTTAATTTTGGAAGACCTTAAAAAGCATATGTAGTGACACTTAACCTCCACTAGATGCCAGCCATGTCCCACATGTGTCTATCAGTTCCTTCTGTAACTAGCACATTATTTGTACTAACTTAACTTTCTATTTTTATTTCTTTAAGTTGAGCTGTTTTGACTCAGAAACTCAGAAACAACACCGGTGATGAGCGGTGTGTCCACCTCTCACCTAGTGAAGTAGTTTCTTCCATATTTCAACCAGTGGTCCTTAAGAATCTCTTCCACGCTCTCTGCCTTCTAGTGGCGAGGATGGACAGCCATGCCAGCACAGCCCAGAACCCATCCCACTCACGAATGTGATCTCCACCTGAAAGACGGCGTGTGCTGAGTTTAGAAAGGCAGAGATTCAACTGAAACTCAGCCTTTGTTTGATTTAAGACCACGCAACTCTCAATCTGATGTCTGCAGGAAGAGAAACGGTACCTGTAGCGAAGCCTTCCTCTCCACAAAATGACAGCATGCCTGCGTCCATTAGGTTCCCGAAGAACTTCCACCCAGGAGGAGCTTCAAACAGCTCTATTTTTGTTGCTTTGGCTACTCTGAAGGAAAGTCAGTGAAAGAGGATTCTAGGAAACCACCGTCCACAAACATGAAACACAACTTTGCATGATTGAGCTGTTATTTACAGTGCGTTAAAAATACAGTAGTTAAACCTTATTTTAGGATCGTTTTGTTTGTTTTGTTGATTATCTGTGCAAGCTAGGCTAAAGATTAACCTGTCCAACGCTGCGCTGGTGGGCATGCTGCGCGAGCGAAGCCTCTCACGCCTGTGTGCTGAAAGTATGGGATGCAGAAGATGTTGTCAGCAATCACAGCCACAGCGTCAGACGGGGTGACGAAGAAGCCATGTTTACCCAGGATCATGTTGCGGCCCTTGGAAGGACACAGACGCAGGTTAGACATTTTTAGTCAATAAACTGATTCAAGTTGTGAATAAGAATGTGACTCAAACTTTCATTATGTTTTTTTTTTTAACTTTAAACCTCAGACATGGTAAAAGTGCACACACCCCATCACCATCAAAGGCAGCACCAAAATCATACTGTCCGCCTCTCATGCTGTCAACCAGATCCGTAGCGTTGGTGAGGTTAGGATCTGGGCGTTGACCCCCGAAGTCCTCCATGGGAACACAGTTAATGGCAGAGTTGGCAGGACAACCCAACTCCTCACACAGTATCCTCTTCACATACGGTCCTGCCACTGGGGACAATAATGGTTTACTGAAGTTAGACACGGTGCTGTAGACATAAAGTAGCCCTCT
This sequence comes from Hirundichthys speculiger, assembly GCA_018398805.1. Taxonomy (NCBI): domain Eukaryota; kingdom Metazoa; phylum Chordata; class Actinopteri; order Beloniformes; family Exocoetidae; genus Hirundichthys; species Hirundichthys speculiger. The sequence goes on along the minus strand of JAGFBZ010000679.1, from coordinate 3,993 downwards.
GCCTTGTGTTGCTTCAGCCGTGGTTTCTTTTTCAGTGTTTGGGGACACTCAGAATAGATCTAGTAATTTAATCAGTCCAAAGTCACAGTTCTGACAGCTCCATGTTTTCTTTTTCTGATGGCAGAATGAAGCCCACAACAATGCCTTTACGTTCTTTAATTTAATCTAATGTTTTATGGAACTTTAAACTTTTTACATGAAAATTTAATTTAATCAATAATATGATAAGTAAGTAAGTTGGAGCAATGGGAAACAAATAATTTTTTTTTTATTTCCTGAGGTTTTAACAAAATATCGGTGACATGTTTTGTTTTAAACACCACAGAGATACAGTACAAAAGCACCATTTCCAACTATGTCATGATTTGCTCATAACAGCTGCTTTTAGGAGGTGGATTCTCCACTCTAGCACTTTTCTCTGTGGGCCAAGCCTCTTTTGAAATCAGCGTTACAGTTTCCAGGGAAGCTGGATGATACTTCACCTACCTGGATTTGTGAAACAGTGTCCTGTCAATCTTTGAATTACTTATGACTGACATATTTTCAAACCAACCCATCCTAAAGACAAATACATGCTTTCAATAATGGATTTTTTCCCCCACATATGTTTCATTTAATTGAATCAACAAAAATGTTGTTCTTAAAATGATCAAGAAGCCAGACAAACTCTTTCTTACTATGTAACTGAATACATTCAGTTGTTCAGGTCATTTGTCTATAATTCAGAGTAACAACATTGGTAAGCCCTCTCTTACCTCCATTCATGGCATCTAGTCTGATCTTGATGTGATTCTCGCCTGACAGAAGCTCCTTCAGAGCGGCAAAGTCAAAGATGTTCCTCAGCAGATTTGCATAAGACTCCACAGAGTCCACAATTTCCACTGCACACAGACAAAATGAAAATCAAAGGAATATTTTTTGTAAGCCCTACTCTGTTGTCTATCGCATGTTTAAGCCTTTAGAACTCCTTACAACTGCATTATAATGTATTCTATACTATTTGTTAAATATAAACTCTATATTATGCCAAATACGTGCTGAACATAAACATTTTAGTGACACGATCTTTAGAAAACTCCCGTCTATGTCCCATCCTTTTCCAAGAGCCTCCTTTGTCCTCCTGCTTTAACTTGAAAAGATGGCTTACAGAGTAATTTGAGACATCACCTGTGAAAGGTTTGAACTTATTCTCCAGGTCAAACATCTGTTTTCCCAGGGTCTCCAGATCAACATGAAGCCCAGGGCAAATGGCCAACTCCTCAATGGTTCTGCTGATCTGAAAAATCTTGTTTATGACAGCCTCCTTGGCAGGGCCTGGAACCAACAGAAAGTTCACAAAGCTTAAATGTTACACTGATATTCGATGGGGGATGGGGTGTGGCTTTGAACTGCTACCACGTGGAAATGTTATTCTGTTTAATATATGACCTCTCTGTTGTTGTTGTTGTTGTTGTTTGTGTTTTTGTGTGCCTGAACTTCAAACTTTGTCTGGCCACATATCCAGAAGAGGCCTTGTGCTGCCTTTTTTAATGTCGGACTTCTCCAGTAACACTGGTTTGCACTTGGCTGATGCCTCGACATGCTTCCTGCTCTCAGATGACCATACCTCCATTTGCAGTATTAAACTTAATGCCAAAGTCTCCATCGGGTCCACCGGGGCTGTGGCCGGCAGTGAGGATGATGCCCCCGAAGGCTTTGTATTTCCTGATCACACAGGAGATGGCGGGCGTGGACATTATCCCGTGGTGTCCAATTATCAGACGACCGACCTGTGGAAATGTCACATAGGTGTGTTTGAGTTAATTTGGACGAGTGTCCACCTCAGTAAATTTATAAGCGAATAAGGTGTGAGAATGTCCTCGACTGTCAGGTTTGGTGTGTCATGCTTTAATTTATATCTTAGTGGAAGTACGATTCCATTTGTGCTTGGTTGACATACTAGTTTCTGTTGGCTGACTGAATATAAATCAATTTGTTCTTCTATTTCTAAGGTTTTCCAGCTTTGCATGGCTACCAGCTCTCCCTTTACTTCTCCCTTTACCTCTGCTTCCTTTAGTAATAATGGTTTAATATAGCCAGTCTTTTCAAGGCTTGTGAAACTGGAAGCACAGCTGTGCACCACTGAAAAGTTTCCCTAAAGCTAGTCCGGTCCAGTATGATGGTATGGACCAACCTAGCATGGCTGTTAGTGGTCACTCAGAACCGCCTGAGCAGCTGGACGATGCTAAAGAGGCATAACTATAATGATACTAATCGATTTTTCAGTCTAACACAACTTCTGAGAAAAACTCTCCAGCTATAATATTCAAGTTTAAAACTGCCGGCTAAAACATGAATATGTTAAAATTGCACGATGTAAACTGCTTTGAGCTCTTTTGGCCTGTGGGATAACCACTTGTAAGTGTCTGCTGTGTTATCCTGCCATTTGACAACTCAACTCCCTCAGTCCTGATCATCTTCCCTGGTTTTGTCACCATGGAGCCAAACTTATCCATTTCCTAATGTCATCACTGTAGATCCCAGCGAGTTATCGTCCAGCTCATTCTTGGCATAGACCTTGATATCCAGACATAGAAGGTGGCCTTTAGTTCATCCGCTTCTGAATCTGTATCTATATCTACTGTTTATGATGATGATGGTTGAGGGCACAGAAAACAGCAGGAGAGGCAGACCCTCACTGTGTTTATGCCACACTTCCTGCTGATTTGTAAGATGATCTTGGGGCTTCTATTGTTGTTTTCCGGGCCACATTGGAATAATTGCTATTCCTTGTTAAGACTGTATAGTGCCAAACACTCCAGTATTCAGGTTAGATAAATACTGGATCTATGAGTCGCAGGTGCTTTGAAACTCCTGAGTATCTTCACTTCCCTCATGTGAAAACTCATTTTCCTGTTTAACTTTGCTGCTATTGTACAGCGTCTGAGAGGTACGTCCATGCCATAAGCAGGCAAGTTACTGGCCTGTGTTTTGATGTTGTTACGCCCTTGGGAGGATATTTCATGCTCAGTTCTTACATTTGTGCTGCTAGGCAATGACTTCTTTAGCTAGCATGTATGGATCACGTCATAACCAGGTGCTGTCCATCTTTAAATGATCCAAGGTCACTGTTGGATGTCCACCTTGTTGTTGTGGGATACCTGATTCCTGCTCTGGGAGGTTATTTAGCTAAACTCTAAAGTCTACTAGTCATTTGGTAGTGTGATACCATATATAAGATCACAGATGGCTGGATCTGTGGAGAAAAGGCTTTGATAGTTTATTCCTTACATTCTAATGGGAGAAATTAAAGCAGTAAATGGGAGATTTCACTAATGTTGTTATAAACAACAGGAGCTTTTAATCACAGAGTCAATCAGCAGAGGCTGAAAGTTCAGCACTAGTCAGGAGACTCATTTTTAAATCTTAACATATTTCAGAGGGAGAAGTATTCAGCGGTTTTGCTGAGGTGAAGTACTACGACAGATCTGCACAAACTCTCCCTCGCATGTACTGCAAAGAAAACTGCAACAGTTACATCCACATCTTTACTTCTTGCATGGAATTTTGTAAATGCATATGCATTTGCATATATGTATATGCATATAAAAGAGGTGGAGCTCAACATATCAGGCTTCTGCTTTTGACAATTTAATTATTGGAAGAAAACACATAGCAGTATATTCAAACACTCGTGGAGCTGTGAAATTATAGTACCTCGGTGATTATCAAAAGGTGTATTTAAATAAAACCAAGACTTTCTTGTAACTAAAACTTTCAGGTATTTGCGACAGCAAAGAAGTAACAAAATGTCACAGGACATGTGACACTGACATCCGTGCAGTCAGATCTGTTCACGAGCACACCCACTCATTTACTCGGATGTACGGTCAAGCAAACACACGCAACGTGAGCGCCTGCACACACATAGTGACACTGACCCCATTGGCAGCTGCCATCTGCACAATGACCTCAATAGCAGCTCTGTTGAAGAAGCGTCCATCACCCCCCACC